>SJYX01006689.1:242462-311245 GCA_006410675.1 Oreotragus oreotragus | reverse complement strand
ATCAAGACCATCCCCATGGAAAAGAAATGCAAAAAAGCAAAATGGCTGTCTGGAGAAGCCTTACAAATAGCACTGAAAAGAAGAGAGGCGAAAAGCAAAGGAGAAAAGAAAAGATATAAGCATCTGAATGCAGAGTTCCAAAGAATAGCAAGAAGAGATAAGAAAGCCTTCTTCAGCCATCAATGCAAAGAGATAGAGGAAAACAACAGAATGGGAAGGACTACAGATCTCTTCAAGAGAATTGGAGATACCAAGGGAACACTTCATGCTAAGATGGGCTCGATAAAGGATAGAAATGGTATGGACCTAACAGAAGCAGAAGAGGTGGCAAGAATACACAGAAGAACTGTACAGAAAAGATCTTCACAACCCAGATAATCATGAGGATGTGATCACTAATCTAGAGCCAGACATCTTGGAATGTGAAGTCAAGTGGGCCTTAGAAAGCATCACTAAGAACAAAGCTAGTGGAGGTGATGGAATTCCAGTTGAGCTGTTTCAAGTCCTGGAAGATGATGCTGTGAAAGTGCTGCACTCAATATGCCAGCAAATTTGGAAAACTCAGCAGTGGCCGCAGGACTGGAAAAGGTCAGTTTTCATTCCAATTCCAAAGAAAGGCAATGCCAAAGAATGCTCAAACTACTGCACAATTGCACTCATCTCACACGCTAGTAAAGTTATTGGATAATTGCCTCATATTCTGATCCTCTAAGGAAGTGATTCTGTGGGACATTTTACATGGTTTCATGCAGGGACAATAATAGGATAATGCCCCATTTCTCATGATGATAAACTGTTCAAGGTTGCATTCTTTAATAACTTTTTTCCTTCAATTGATCAGTCTCAGTCTCTCTATTCTCTCACTCTTCTTTCTGAGATAACATTGGGGAAAAAAAATGCTTGCATCCAAGTCTATGTCTCAGGCACTGAGGAGGCAAGAGGAGGATAGAAGCAAATGAGGTAAAGTTTCAAGGTGAGAAAAGAGTAACTAATATAAGGTTGGGTAGAAAGTATGACCAAGTCAAATGTTTAGAAAATAAGCATTTGGTGGATGCTAATAATATTAAAGAAAGCTGGTTCAAATGGATTGTTGAGGCACTGTAACATAAAAAAGTATGGATTAAGATACAAGGATTTATATATAATTGTAGTCTACTGTTAGTTCTCAATCTTGACTGAATCAAATAGTGTTGTTATTTAGTCACTAAGTTGTGTCCAACTCTTTTGCTACCCCATGGACTGTAGCCCTCAGGCTCCCCTGTCAATGAGATTTCCCGGGCAAGAATACTGGAGTGGGTTGCCATTTCCTTCTCCAGGGGATTTTCCCAACTCAGGGATTGAACCCATGTCTCTTGCATTGCAGGCGGATTCTTTACTACTGAGCAACCTGGGAATCAAAATGTTACAAAGGCTTAACAGTTTCCAGTACTCCAAAACTTCAAATAAGAATTTCTCCAAAGTTGGATATCTAGCACATAGATGTTAAAACATGTGTAACAGAGTTGAAAACTACTTGAGCCTTATGACTATAGATTGGAAGTGAGAAATAGATTTAAGGGACTAGATCTGATAGACAGAGTGTCTGATAAACTATGGACGGAAGTTCATGACATTGTACAGGAGGCAGGAATCAAAGACCATCCCCATGGAAATGAAATGCAAAAAAGCAAAGTGGCTGTCTGAGAAGGCCTTACAAATAGCTGTGAAAAGGAGGAAAGCAAAAAGCAAAGAGAAAAGGAAAGATATACCCATTTGAATGCAGAATTTCAAAAAATAGCAAGGAGAGATAAGAAAGCCTTCCTCAGCAATCAATGCAAAGAAATAGAGGAAAACAATAGAATGGGAAAGACTAGAGATCTCTTCAAGAAAATTAGAGATACCAAGGGAACATTTCATGCAAAGATGGGGTCAATAAAGAACAGAAATGGTAGGGGCCTAACAGAAGCAGAAGATATTAAGAACAGGTGGCAAGAATACACAGAAGAACTGTACAAAAAAGATCTTCACGACCAAGATAATCACAATGGTGTGATCACTCACCTAACCAGACATCCTGGAATGTGAAGTCAAGTGGGCCTTAGGAAGCATCACTACGAACAAAGCTAGTGGAGGTGATGGAATCCCAGTTGAGCTATTTCAAATCCTGAAATATGATGCTGTGAAAGTGCTACACTCAATATGCCAGCAAGTTTGGAAAACTCAGTAGTGGCCACAGGACTGGAAAAGGTCAGTTTTCATTCCAATCCCTAAGAGAGGCAATGCCAAAGAATGCTCAAACTACCGCACAATTGTACTCATCTCACACACAAGTAAAGTGATGCTTAAAATTCTCCAAGCCAGGGTTCAGCAATATATGAACTGTAAAATTTCAGATGTTCAAGCTGGTTTTAGAAAAGCCAGAGGAACCAGAAATCAAATTGTCACCATCTGATGGATCATCGAAAAAGCAAGAGAGTTCCAGTAAAAACATCTGTTTCTGCTTTATTGACTATTCCGAAGCCTTTGACTGTGTGGATCACAATAAACCGTGGAAAATTCTGAAAGAGATGGAATACCAGACCACCTGACCTGCCACTTGAGAAACCTGTATGCAGGTCAGGAAGCAACAGTTAGAACTGGGCATTGAAAAACAGACTGGTTCCTAGTAGGAAAAGTAGTACATTTAGGCTATATATTGTCACCCTGCTTATTTAACTTCTATGCAGAGTACATCATGAGAAATGCTGAGCTGGAGGAAGCACAATCTGGAATCAAGGTTGCCAGGAGAAATATCAATAACTTCAGATATGCAGATGATACCACCCTTATGGCAGAAAGTGAAGAAGAACTAAAGAGCCTCTTGATGAAAGTGAAAGAAGAGAGTGAAAATGTTGGCTAAGATCATGGCATCCGGTCCCATCACTTCATGGGAAATAGATGGGAAACAGTGGAAACAGTGGCTGACTTTATTTTTGGGGGTTCCAAAATCACTGCAGATGGTGACTGCAGCCATGAAATTAAAAGACATTTACTCCTTAGAAGGAAAGTTATGACCAACCTAGACAGCATATTAAAAAGCAGTGACATTACTTTGCCAACAAAGGTCCATCTAGTCAAGTCTATGGTTTTTCCAGTAGTCATGTATGGATGTGAGAGTTGGACTATAAAGAAAGCTGAGCAGAGAATTGATGCTTTGAACTGTGGTGTTGGAGAAGACTCCCAAGAGTCCTTTGGGCTGCACGGAGATCCAATCAGTCCATCCTAAAGGAAATCAGTCCTGCGTGTTTATTGGAAGGGTTTATGTTGAAGCTGAAACTCCAATATTTTTGGCCACTTGATGTGAATATTGACTCATTTGAAAAGGCCCTGATGCTGGGCAAGGTTGAGGGCAGGAGGAGAAGGGGACAAAAGAGGGTGAGATGAGATGGTTGGATGGTATCACCAACACAATGGACATGGGTTTGAGTGGACTCTGGGAGTTGGTAAAGGACACGGAGGCCTGGTGTGCTGTGGTCCATGGGGTCGCAAAGAGTCGGACATTACTGAGCTGAACTGAACTGAACTGAGTAGCTGTTCTAAAACAAAAATGTTGCAGGGAGAAGTGTACTAGAGTTTGACAAAGCAGCATCAAGGATAGATCTTAACACAATATTAATCAGCAAAAAACTTTCTTTAAAATGTTGTTAATGTAAATTTAAAATATATTCACACAATTTTAACAAATATACATTTATAATTTTAGAATTGCTGTAATAGAAGAAAAGAGATGTGAGGAGAGAGATGGAAACTGATCAGACCAGATGGGGGACTTGCACAGATCAATAACAAGTATGATTAACTCATCCTTTTTTTATCAATGCTCCCTTCCCCAAAATATTTGTTGAAAACTGGAAAGGTATATTTATCATAGATAATGTTAGTTCTAGTATGTGTTTCTAAGTATACTTATACTGAAATATGTATATTTAGAAGAGGGGGATTGAAAGCCCAATGAATTACCTTGGCTAAATGACAATTGCAAATAAGTAACAATCAGTATTGATTAATACCTTTTTATCTCCTGGCTATGTAAGGTAGTCACTTATGCTGATGATTAGTCCATGTTCCCCTGTTAAATAAACTAGTGGTAGCAAGAGCTAATGCAGAACCAAGACTAAACAGAAAAGGCAACAAGATAAATTAAGTGACTGAATCCCAGTTTTCATGCTAATAAACTGGGCAAATATCTGAGATGGCAATAATGTAAGAAGAGAGACACAATAGAATATATTATTGTGCATGGGAGGTTTCTAAGAGGAGACAGGGACTGTCTAGCATATAGAATTCAATCATATAGTGCATATTCCTGTGTGCTTGATCTTAGTATCTACTCAAGGTTTACAATCCCTTTCTTCTTTACCTAAGTTCAGGGAGTTAGAGACTTTCAGGTTTGAGTGGGAATTTGTTCAGTACCTGACAACTTACTTGACTTCCTATCTGCTCTATGGATGGGCTTTCCCAGGTGGTGCTAGTCGTAAGTATCCCTCCTGCCCATGCAGGAGACATAGGAGACGTGGGTTTGATGCCTGGGTCGGGAAGATCTACTGGAGGAGGGCATAACAATCCAATTCAGTGTTCCTGCCTGGAGATCCCATGGACAGAGGAGCCTGGAGGACAACAGTCCATAGGGCCGCACACAGTCAGACATGGCTGAAGAGACTTAACACACATACACTACTCTATCAATAGTTGTTTTTTAACAACATAACATTTTTCCTGGTGAATATATTTCCTCACAAACATAATTGCTAAAGTGAAATTCTCATGAATGTCTCAGCTAGTTATGAGTAACCATTGAATGAAAAAAAAAAAGATAAAGATAGCTATACATTTTCAGAAATAGCTTTTCCACACGTGAAATTATATGTGTAAATAGTTAAATAAGCAGATAATTCCTCTCAGTTCATTTGACTACTCTTTTTTTTGGCTTTGGATAATAGTTTAGGTGTGGCATTTTAAAACAGAAAGGAATACATGAAGTTTAAATATTAGTTAATTTATTTGGACCATACAATTTCAATTTTTGTGCTGGAGATAGTCACATGCAGAACACATTCTTAAACTTATCATACCCCAATTTTATAATATTTGTAGAGCGGACTTATGGACTCTGAGGGAGAAGGAGAGGGAGAGGGAGAGGGTGGGATGATTTGGGTGGGGGGTTCATGTTTGGGAGTTCGTGTAAAAAAATAAATAAATACCAAATAAATAAATAAATAAATAAAGGAAAATTAAAAAAAAAAAATGGTTTCAGCCTAGGCAACTGAAAAAGACAGCAGCACAGCAGGTCCTGGCGCTAGATGGCTGAGATCGCCTCCTGAGCCAGCCGGCGGCCTTATGGTTCTTCCAGGTCAGTGAGAAGGCTGGGTTTGTGTGCTGTGAGCGCATCAACATTTTGGCAGTTTCTACAGGAATAAGTTGAAGTATCTAGCCTTCCTCCACAAGTAATGAACACTAACACTTTTCGTGGCCCCTACATCTTCTGAGTCCCAGCCGTGGGGGACATGCTCCTCCATAAGACCAAGCAAGGCCAGGATGCCCTGGACCACCTCAAGATGTTTGCTGGGATCCCGCCACCCTATGACAAGAAAAGCCAAACCGTGGTTGCTGCTGCCCTCAAGGTTTTGTGTCTAAAGCCTACACAGAAGTTTGCCTACCTACGCCGCCCAGCTCATGAGGTTGGTTGGAAGTACCAGGTAGTAACAGTCACCCTGGAGGAGAAGAGAAAGGAGAAGGCCATGACCCATCATCAGAAAAAGCAGCTTATGAGGCTATGGAAGCAGGCTGAAAAGAATATAGAGAAGAAAACTGACAAATTCACAGAGGTCCTCAAGACCCACAGTTTTCTAGTCTGACCCCAATAAAATGGACCATTTATTCCTCAAAATAAATAAATAAATAAATAAAATATAAAATGGATATAGAGGAATGTCCATTATTGTGCTCTCACACATTTGAAACTTTTTTAGTATCCAGATACTCAATTAAGTTTCCAAACAATGATTTAGTACTTTTCCCAACCTCAGAACAGTATTGAGCACTAATATGAAATTACTGAGCATCAAATTTTAATAAATAAAAACATAAAAATTTCTACAAATGAAGCCATTTTTCTACCAATCAAATTCCTAAGAAATATTGAATATGGTCACATGCTACCTTTATCTTAAGGTTGCTCTAAAAATAACTTATTTGATAGTTGCACTTTTGCTTTAAACTAGACTGATGTAATATACAATATAGAATATGGCTCAGTTAAGGAGGAAGCTTGTTTGGGCATATTTTACTTCAAGTTTCATTCTGTTACTAGTTCCATTGTATTAGAGTCTACTGCACACACTATCCCAATACCAAGACAAAGATCAGATGAACACTGTCAATTTCTTAAGAACTCTGAAGCATACAAGTATAATACAGTATTAAAATTTGTGCATTATAGTTCACAGAAAGTTACTTCTTCCTTCAGCAGCAGTAACACTGAGCAGGAGAAAAAGTACCACTTCAGTTGCAATTCAACCAGGTTTCCATGCATACCTTAACATTAAGCAGACCCATGTGTGGATTCTGCTGCTGCTGCTGCTGCTAAGTCACTTCAGTCGTGTCCGACTCTGTGTGACCCCGTAGAGGGCAGCCCACCAGGCTCCCCCATCCCTGGGATTCTCCAGGCAAGAATACTGGAGTGGGTTGCCATTTCCTTCTCCAATGCATGAAAGAGAAAAGTGAAAGTGAAGTCGCTCAGTCTGTCCGACTGTTAGCGACCCCATGGACTGCAGCCCACCAGGCTACTCCGTCCATTGGATTTTCCAGGCAAGAGTACTGGGGTGGGGTGCCATTGTGGATTCTGCAGAGAAAGCAAAAAAGAAGTGACTGTGAAATATGCTGATTTGACTGCAAAGTAGTTTCACATGCACAACAGCTTACTGTTGGTTAAGAATTTAGACTTGTAGCTCCTCCACAACTATTTATCTTGTGGCTCATCTACCAGGGAAGAAATATCTCAGACTGTGAAATTTAGCCAGCCTCTGGTTCACAGAGGCTGCTTAACCTTCTTATGATTCAGAGTTCTTGTCTGTGAAAAATGCCTCATGTGATGATCCTCAGAATTAAATAAGACAGACAATCAGAAAAACCTAGAAGAGAGCTCTTCATGTGAGCCTTCAACAAATGTTAGCAATTATTTTTCAATACAGTATTTAAAATAAAGAAGAGTCTAGAATTTGCAGATAAACTTGGAGTGCACTGGAGATAGGTTTGCAAATTTCTTCAATGCCAAGCAAATAATAATAAATTCTCCTCTATTACAATTTCTCTTTGAGTCCTTAAATAGTATTTGCTAACCCTGATAAAATAAAAAGAAACCTAAATTAATTTTGAGGTTGTTATACTATAGCAAATGAGCAAAGAAGCTGTATTTGTCCTAAACTGACAGTGATTACACTTATTTCTCTGAGTTTGTAAACTGATACATAATATTTGTAGTTTAGATTAGAATATATCATTATTAAGATATTCCAGAATATGGGACTTACCTGGTGGTCTAGTGGTTAAGACTTTGTACTACCACTTCAAAGGGCAAGGGTTCCATCCCTGGTCAAAAACTAAGATCCCCCATACCAGGTTGTATCCAAATTAAAAGGAAAAACAAAAACAAAACCAACAGTGCACAACGGTACATATTCCGGGATAGTTCCCTATTTAGATGGACAAAATAATACGTGTTTTATTTTGAATATAAAAGCATTCAATTATTTAGGTAGGAAACATTTGACTAATGTCTGTGAGGGATGCCAAATAAATATATCAATTTTAGAAGCAACTGGTTTTTATTTTGAACGAATTTCTGTTACTATTTGAGCTGCCCTTTTGATAGAAACTCAATGTTATCTCTTGTATTAGTGGTAGTTGCCTAATACATCTTATCTTTTTAAAGTACAAGATTCTAAATATATAGATCTTGATTTATTTAATCTTTATATACCCAGGGCCAGAATAAACTATACGCATGTGGAGAAGGCAATGGCACCCCACTCCAGTACTCTTGCCTGGAAAATCCCATGGACAGAGGAGCCTGGTGGGCTGCAGTCCATGGGGTCGCGAAGAGTCGGACATGACTGAGCGACTTCACTTTCACTTTTCACTTTCCTGCATTGGAGAAGGAAATGGCAACCCACTCCAGTGTTCTTGCCTGGAGAACCCCAGGGATGGCGGAGCCTGGTGGGCTGCTGTCTATGGGATTGCACAAAGTCGGACACAACTGAAGTGACTTAGCATCAGCAGCAACAGCATGTCTCAGTACTTCTTTGGTGAATGAAAGAATGAGAGCTAATGTCAGATACACCACGATGCTCCCCCAGCACTCTGCTCAGCATTTACACTTTGTATATCAGATAAACTATTGGCAAATTAATGGATGTCAGTATGTCAGAGAGAGAACATAAGAGGCTTTCATTAGAAACTGTGACACAATTTTTACTAAAGTGCTAACAAATATCACAGAATCAGTAACATGAAAATATGCTATGAAAAAAAATTATGAACTGTTAGACTCTCAGCATTCTAATGAAATATACATTTATAATCTTGGCAAAGGACAAAATGTCTTCATACAGTATCCCCAGAGTATATAATCCAACTAGGGTGAAAATGAAGACTTATATGTCAATATGTTGAAACAAATGTTATGACCAATCATCTAAACTAAAGCTTGTAGTCAGTAGTAAAGCTTTCATAGAGCTGACATACATTTATTAATATAATAGAAGCCACTACACAGATACTTCCTGAATGAATTAACAAATTAAATAATAAATAATTGTTTCATGAATACATAATTATTAGGTTATCTAGGTTAGTAACTGAGAGAGAATTCCAAAACCCCAAAGTACTCAGAAAAGTTTAGTTGCTTGTTTAAGCTCTTAAAAGAAAAAAAATCAAGATTCATAGCCTGAATTTAAGGCTGAAGATCCTTCTACTTGATACTCCTGAATCTTCTAAGAGTTGTTCGTTGCCCAAGAGAACTTAGAATCATTGGCCATAAAACTATTTCCTTAGTGTTAAAATCATCCTAAGGTTTTTAATAATGGTATCGTCCTAGTGATCATGAAGCAACATTCTCCTTGGAGTCAGTCAGGTGTTACCATTAGCAGAAATCAGTGGCAAGGCACTATTCCCCTGGAGTGGCATTTGCTGCAATCATTTTATGCTTTAACAAGACAACTTGCATTTTATAACTTTGTAATCCCCCACTCCCCTCATTTTTTCCCTGACTTTGGAAATGTCTTTAAATTTATTGCCAAACAAAAATTGTTCCAGGGAGAAATGGCTATTGTTAATTAAAAAAAAAAAAAGCTAAAGAGAGAAGGGAAAGAGAGATTATACCTTATCATTTTTATAGCAGAATGGAAAAAGGCATTTTCAAAGAACTTTAAAATGAAGAGATGTGGAGTCTGGCTCAAGATGGTAGAGCAGAAAGACCAAGTTTACCTCCTCAGTGGACACACTAAAACTACAACTTCACTCTCTTGAGAGTGACCTGAAGATTAGAAGAACACATTTCCTAGAACTAACGATATAATGAATAATAACCACATTGAGATGAATAGGAGGGGTGGAGATGTGATCTACTCAGACCTGTGTGACAAACCCTAAGAAGGAAACACAGCACATAGTAGTGCAGCAACTATGGAAAACAGTAGGGAGGTGCTCAAATAATAGTATGATTGATATTTTCCCAAAGAAAACAAAAACAATAACCTGAAAAGATATATACAACCCTCTGTTGTCACAGCATTATTCACAATAGCCAAGATATTACAGTAAAACAACCTAAGTGTCCATTAATAGATGAACTGATAAAAAAGATGTAGTATATTTATAATGGCATGTTCAGTTCAGTTCAGTAGCTCAGTCGTGTCCGACTCTTTGCGACCCCATGAATTGCAGCACCCTAGGCCTCCCTGTCCATCACCAACTCCTGGAGTTCACTCAGATTCACGTCCATCGAGTCCGTGATGCCATCCAGCCATCTCATCCTCTGTCGTCCCCTTCTCCTCCTGCCCCCAATCCCTCCCAGCATCAGAGTCTTGTCCAATGAGTCAACTCTTCGCATGAGGTGGCCAAAGTACTGGAGTTTCAGCTTTAGCATCATTCCTTCCAAAGAACACCCAGGGCTGATCTCCTTCAGAATGGACTGGTTGGATCCCCTTGCAGTCCAAGGGACTCTCAAGAGTCTTTTCCAACACCACAGTTCAAAAGCATCACTTCTTTGGTACTCAGCTTTCTTCACAGTCCAACTCTCACATTCATACATGACCACAGGAAAAACCATAGGCTTGACCAGACGGACCTTTGTTGGCAAAGTAAGGTCTCTGCTTTTGAATATGCTATCTAGTTTGGTCATAACTTTTCTCCCAAGGAGTAAACGTCTTTTAATTTCATGGCTGCAATCACCATGTGCAGTGATTCTGGAGCCCCAAAAAGTAAAGTCTGACACTGTTTCCNAAGCAATAAATCATAGCCAAAACAAGATACCAAAATTGGAAAACCTCCTGCACAGATAGAAATGATTAAGTTTTCAGTCACTTCACCTAGGTTTTTTGTTTGTAAGATTACACATGGACATTTATCACTTTGTCTTCATTTCTGTTTTGTATCTGTTAAAGGGGACTTGAAATTCATTAGGGGAAAATATATTTTGTGTTACCTTCATAGCCTGCATAGTGTGGGAAAAACATGGTGGCTATACTGTCAAAGTATATGTAACAATTAAAATTACTTTGTAGATATATTTCAGGGAGATCAAATTCTATTAACATATAAATTTTGTTCCCCAGGCTTTCTGTTCCTCCTAGTAAATGAATTCCTAGTTTGCTAACTTAACTATATGACAAGTTCTAGTTTGTAACATCATACATCTCATAAGAAACTAGAATCCACTTATTTTCAGACTAGAATTTTTTTTTAATGAGGTGTTCTTTTAAAAAATTTTTAAATTAATTAATTTTAATTGGAGAATTATTGCTTTACAATATCATGATGGTTTTTGCCATACATCAACATGAATTGGCCACAGGTACCACTTCAGTAAGTAATTGACACACACTTTCAAAGCCATCTCTTTTAGTCTAAGATTAAAATAGAAATCCATTTTATTTATTATACAGTGCCATTGTCCTTGCCATGTACTCTTATGTGTGTCACAAGTTGGCATATTTATTTGACATCTGACAACAAATCATAAGCAGTAAAAATATTTTCATTAATTTAATAAACATTGATGAGGTCCAGGGCCACCATAAATGCTTGTGAGGTTGTGCACTCTATGACTTCAGAGGTGCCATTCACATCATATTTATGAGTCCGATGCCCCCAGAGTTGTGCATTATACAACCTGCACTATATAAGGTGGCCCCACCTCACATGAAGTCAGACACTACGATATGTGCCCTGCATGAATATAAGCATAATGACATCAAAGTAGCTTTTCTTTTAGAACTTACAGTTCAGTGAAGGGAACTGATAATTAAAGGAACCAATGGTAAGTCCTATGACAGGAAAAGTATAAGACCTTCCTGTCAATATAGCCATCCAATTAAACTAGAAGAACAAATAAAGGTGAGCAGTTAAGGCTAGAACTTGTCCTGGGAACATTTCAAGGTATGAGATCCTAAGCCAGATTTTCTTTCTCTATAGCTGCTCAATAGTAACACAAAATTCAATCACAAATATTGCACTTGTGTAGACGAGCTAGGTGATCTTTACAGCAACCCACTTCTCATGGTAAGGCCATAGCTATTAAATAAAACACAGTTTTGCTATGTTTCCTGTTTTCTCCAAGGCTCTGATCTGGCTTTGCCTCCTGATCTCACTAATCTCATTTTGTGTGTCTTTACTGTGTACATATTCAGTTTTTGATCTTGTTCTTATTGGGTAATACATCTCTTAGAACTTAATGCTTCTGAGATCCTAGAGGTTTCTCAAGTCAAACTCAATGAACTTGGTTCTCTTTTTCTATACCATGCAGCTATGGCCCAGCTCCACCTACTTTTAAAAACTGATTTTTGAACCTCAGCCCTGGAATCCACTGCTGCTTCCAATATGAGCTTGAATTTTTTTTTTTCCTTAAAGCCAAATCTAGATATAGAATTTTGTTCTGATAAAAGAAGCTTCATGAGGGCAGGAACTTTGATTTTTTTTTTTTCAGGCACATCTTCAGTGCCTAGACCTATGCTTATCATTTAGTGCTTATTAAGTATTTGCTAAGTAATTAAATCGAAGAAGGCAATGGCACCCCACTCCAGCACTCTTGCCTGGAAAATCCCATGGACGGAGGAGCCTGGTGGGCTGCAGTCCATGGGGTCGCTAAGAGTCGGATACGACTGAGTGATTTCCCTTTCACTTTTCACTTTCATGCATTGGAGAAGGAAATGGCAACCCACTCTAGTGTTCTTGCCTGGAGAATCCCAGGGACGGGGGAGCCTGGGGGGCTGCCGTCTATGGGTTCGCACAGAGTCGGATACGACTGAAGTGACTTAGCAGCAAGTAATTAAATGTGTGTGAGACAATACATAAGGATTCCAGTGGCCTTTGCCTGGGACCTGCCTTCTGTTTATTGGAAGGTGCAGCTTGCTCAGTTTCCAGTAGTGCTCCCTGAGCTCCCAACAGGGAAATTCTTAGGGCCACACTGCAGCTGAGTAACTCCACAGTCTCAGAATCCAGACAAAATCCCCTTCCATCTCACCGTGGCAGGAAACTGCTCATGGAAATATCAACAGTGACTTAGGGTCTCAATCCTTCTTCTCTTCCAGATGTACTTACATAAGAGGAGGTCCTCAGTGCAACCAGTATACTTGTCTTCAGGGTTTTTTGAAGAACAGACAGAACAGATTACAGCACAACTCTGGGAAGGATTCTGGAAAAATAAAAATAGTATTTTGAGGCATTTCCCTGAAAGTCCATTCAGTAGTTAAGACTCCACACTTTCAGTGCAAGGGGCATAGTTTTATCCCTGGTCTGGAAACAGATCCCACCTGCCATACAGCTTGTCCAAAAAAAAAAAAAAAAAAAGTTCTTTGGATAGTCTTCCTCTCTCCTTGCTGTTTTCACTCCAATTTTATTGTTTTTTTTTTATATATATACAGACCAGTTTTAAAGTCTTTATTAAATTTGTTACAATATTGCTCCTTTTTTTCTTGTTTTGGTTTTTTGGCCATGAGGTATATGGGACCTTAGTTTGTGGCAGAGGCCTGTGAGTCCTTTAAACTGATGCACTTCCTGTTCTGAATTTGAAGCCTGAGCCGCTCTCAAGCACAATTACATTATAATAGGAAATCCCTGGGATCCCCTCCCAGGACTTTGTATATGTGATAGATCTAATGTCACACGTTCCCCCCAAAGAAAGGCTTGATCTGGACTATAGAAAACACATCTGAAGACCTCTTTTTATATCCAAGACATAAAATCTGAAGTTCATCCCTACCCAGCCTAGATCCTTACCTTCAAGACTGATGACGACAGCTGAGCCTCTTTGACCTAGGTGACACCAGCCCTTCAGCTCTCTGTCCTGTGTCTATTCCTTTCACTTGCTGGTCCCAGGAAATAGTACTTACCTGCTTGGAATGAGAATTCCTGTGCCTCACAGCCATTTTAAAAGCTTGCTAATATCACCATGAATGGCTGCGGAATATGGATTTTTTTTAGTATAAAAATATATATATTTAGTTTTTTTAGTATAAACTGTATACTTAAATATACTTAAACTGCATATTTAGTTTTAAGCCAGTTCTTTCACTCTCCTTCATGCTCATCAAGAAGCTCTTAAGCTCCTCTTTGCTTTCTGCTATTAGAGTTATATCATCCACATATCTGAGGTTATTGATGTTTCTCCCACCTGTTTTGATTCCAGCTTGTAACTCATCCAGCCTGGCATTTCTCACTATGTGCTCAGCGTATAGGTTAAACAAACAGGGTGACAACGGACAGTCCTGTTGTACTCCTTTCTCAATCCCGAACCTATCAGTTGTTCCATACAGGGTCTAACTTGTTGCTTCTTGATCTGCACACAGGTTTCTTAGGAGATAGATAAGATAGTCTGGTATTCCCATCTCCTTAAGAGCTTTCCACAGTTTGTTATGATCCATGTAGTCAAAAGCTTTAGCACAGTCAAT
This sequence comes from Oreotragus oreotragus, assembly GCA_006410675.1. Lineage (NCBI taxonomy): Eukaryota > Metazoa > Chordata > Mammalia > Artiodactyla > Bovidae > Oreotragus > Oreotragus oreotragus. The sequence continues at coordinate 297,062 of SJYX01006689.1, read as the reverse complement.
GAAACAGAGGTAGATGTTTTTTCTGGAATTCCTAGGCTTTCTCCATGATCCAGCGAATGTTGGCTATTTTATATCTGGCTCCTCTTCCTTTTCTAAACCCAGCTTTGGACATCTGGGAGTTCTTGGTTCCCTCCTCCCTAACCTTTGGCAAAAACAAATCTTACTGTCTCCATAGTTTTGCCTTTTCCAGAATGTTTTATAGTTGGAATAATATAGTATGTACCCTTTTCAGATGTGTTTTCATTTAATAATATGCATTAAGTTTCCTCCCATATCTTGTCATGACTTCCATAGGTCATTTCTTTTATTCTGTTGTCTGGATGGACCACAATTTGTTGATTTACTCACCAACTGAAGGACATCTTGGTTGTTTCTAAGTTCCTGGAATTTATGGATAGAGCTGCTGTAAATATCTATGTGCAGATTTTTACATGGATATGAGTTTTCAATACATTTGAGTAAATACCAAGGAGTATGATCACTGAATTGTATAGTAATAATATGTCTAATTTTGTAAGAAACTACAAAACTATCTTTCAAAGTGGCTGTACCATTTGTATTCCCACCAACAACGAATGAAAATTCATGTTATTCCACATCCTTGCCAGTATTTGGTATTGTCAGTGTTCTAAACTGTGGCCATTCTAATAGGTGAGTAGTGGTATCTCCTTTTAATTTGCATTTCCCTGATGAATTCTCCAAGCTAGGCTTCAGCAATATGTGAACCGTGAACTTCTAGATGTTCAAGCTGGTTTTAGAAAAGGAAGAGGAACCAGAGATCAAATTGCCAACATCCGCTGGATCATGGAAAAAGAAAGAGGGTTCCAGAAAAAACATCTACGTCTGCTATATTGACTATGCCAAAGCCTTTGACTGTGTGGATCACAATAAACTGTGGAAAATTCTGAAAGAGATGGGAATACCAGACCGCCCAACCTGCCTCTTGAGAAATCTGTATGCAGGTCAGGAAGCAACAGTTAGAACTGGACATGGAACAACAGACTGGTTCCAAATAGGAAAAGGAGTACGTCAAGGCTGTATATTGTCACCCTGCTTATTTAACTTCTATGCGGAGTACATCAAGAGAAACGCTAGACTGGAAGAAACACAAGCTGGAATCAAGATTGCCGGGAGAAATATCAATAACCTCAGATATGCAGATGACACCACCCTTATGGCAGAAAGTGAAGAGGAACTAAAAAGCCTCTTGATGAAAGTGAAAGAGGAGAGTGAAAATGTTGGCTTAAAGCTCAACATTCAGAAAACGAAGATCATGGCATCCGGTCCCATCACTTCATGGGAAATGGATGGGGAAACAGTGGAAACAGTGTCAGACTTTATTTTTTTGGGCTCCAAAATCACTGCAGTTGGTGACTGCATCCATGAAATTAGAAGAAGCTTACTCCTTGGAAGAAAAGTTATGACCAACTTGGATAGTATATTCAAAAGCAGAGACATTACTTTGCCGACTAAGGTTTGTCTGGTCAAGGATATGGTTTTTCCTGTGGTCATGTATGGATGTGAGAGTTGGACTGTGAAGAAGGCTGAGTACCAAAGAATTGATGCTTTTGAAATGTGGTATTGGAGAAGACTCTTGAGAGTCCCTTGGACTGCAAGGAGATCCAGCCAGTCCATTCTGAAGGAGATCAACCCTGGGATTTCTTTGGAAGGACTGATGCTAAAGCTGAAACTCCAGCACTTTGGCCATCTCACGCGAAGAGTTGACTCATTGGAAAAGACTCTGATGCTGGGAGGGATTGGGGGCAGGAGAAGGGGACGACCGAGGATGAGATGGCTGGATGGCATCACGGACTCGATGGACGTGAATCTGAGTGAACTCTGAGAGATGGTAATGAACAAGGATGTCTGGCGTGCTGCAATTCATGGGCTCACAAAGAGTCAGACACGACTGAGCGACTGAACTGAACTGAACTGACTGATAGTTTATTGGTGTTTTTCTTTCTGGCTTACTTAACTCTGTATAATAGGCTCCAGTTTCATACACCTTTAGAACTGATTCAAATGTATTCTTATTAATGGCAGAGTAATACTCCATTGTGTATATGTACCATAGCTTTCTTATCCATTCATCTGCTGATGTATATCTAGGTTGCTTCCATGTGCTGGCTATTATAAACAGTGCTGCGATGAACATTGGGGTACATGTGTCTCTTTCAATTCTGGTTTCCTTGGTGTGTATGCCCAGCAGTGGGATTGCTGGGTCATAGGCAGTTCTCTTTCCAGTTTTTTAAGGAATCTCCACACTGTTCTCCATAGTGGCTGTACTAGTTAGCATTCCCGCCAACAGTGTAAAAGGTTTCCCTTCTCTCCACACCCTCTACAGCATTTATTGCTTGTAGACTTTTGGATCACAGCCATTCTGACTGGTGTTAAATGGTACCTTATTGTGGTTTTGATTTGCACTTCTCTGATAATGAGTGATGTTGAGCATCTTTTCATGTGTTTGTCTTCTGTATGTCTTCTTTGGAGAAATGGCTGTTTAGTTCCTTGGCCCATTTTTTGATTGGGTCATTTATTTTTTCTGAAATTGAGCTCCAGGAGTTTCTTGTATATTTTTGAGATTAATTCTTTGTCAGTTGCTTCATTTGCAATTATTTTTTTCCCATTCTGAAGGCTATCTTTTTACCTTGCTTATAGTTTCCTGTGTTGTGCAGAAGCTTTTAATTTTAATTAGGTCCCCCTTGTTTGTTTTTGATTTTATTTCCAATATTCTGGGAGGTGGGTCATAGAGGATCCTGCTGTGATTTATGTAGGAGAGTGTTTTTCCTATGTTCTCCTCTAGAAGTTTTATACTTCCTGGTCTTATGTTTAGATCTTTAATCCATTTTGAGTTTATTTTTGTGTGTGGTGTTAGAAAGTGATCTAGTTTCATTCTTTTACAAGTCTTTTACAAGTGGTTGACTAGTTTTCCCAGCACCACTTGTTAAAGAGATTGTCTTTTCTCCATTGTATTTTCTTGCCTCGTTTGTCAAAGATAAGGGCGTCGATTTATCTCTGGGCTTTCTATTTTGTTCCATTGATCTATATGTCTGTCTTTGTACCAGTACCATACTGACTTGATGACTGTGGCTTTGTAGTAGAGCCTGAAGTCAGGAAGGTTGATTTCTCCAGTTCCATTCTTCTTTCTCAAGATTGCCTTGGCTATTTGAGTTTTTTTTGTATTTCTATACAAATTGTGAAATTATTTGTTCTAGCTCTGTGAAAAATACCATTGGTAGCATGATAGGGATTGCATGAATCTATAGACTGCTTTGGGTAGTATACTCATTTTCACTATATTGATTCTTCCGATCCATGAACATGGTATATTTCTCCATCTATTAGTGTCCTCTTTGATTTCTTTCACCAGTGTTTCATAGTTTTCTATATATAGGTCTTTTGTTACTTTAGGTAGATATATTCCTAAGTATTTTATTTTTTCATTGCAAGGGTGAATGGAATTGTTTCCTTAGTTTCTCTTTCAATTTTCTCATTATTAGTGTATAGGAATGCAAGGGATTTCTGTGTGTTGATTTTATAACCTGCCACTTTACTGTATTCATTGAGTAGCTCTAGTAATTTCCTGGTGGAGTCTTTAGGTTTTTCTATGTAGAGGATCATGTCTGCTGCAAACAGTGAGAATTTTACTTCTTCTTTTCCAATTTGGATTCTTTTTTTTNGGGATTTCTGTGTGTTGATTTTATATCCTGCAACTTTACTATATTCATTGATTAGCTCTAGTAATTTTCTGGTGGAGTCTTTAGGGTTTTCTATGTAGAGGATCATGTCATCTGCAAACAGTGAGAATTTTACTTCTTCTTTTCCAATTTGGATTCTTTTTTTTTTTTTTTTCTGCTCTGATTGCTGTGGCCAAAACTTCCAAATCTGTATTGAATAGTAGTGGTGAAAGTGGGCACCCTTGTCAAAGACTTTCTCTGCATCTTTTGAGATAATCATATGGCTTTTATTTTCCAATTTGTTATTGTGGTGTATTACATTGATTGATTTGCAGATATTGAAGAATCCTTGAATCCCTGGGATAAAGCCCACTTGGTCATGATGTATGATCTTTTTAATGTGTTGTTGGATTCTGATTGCTATAATTTTGTTAAGGATTTTTGCATCTATGTTCATCAGTGATATTGGTCTGTAGTTTTCAAATTCTTAGAAAAGTACAACTTTCTAAAACTGAGCCAGGAAGAAACAGAAAATCTTAATAGACACATCACAAGCATGGAAATTGAAACCGTAATCATAAATCTTCCAGCAAACAAAAGCCCAGGTCCAGATGGCTTCACAGATGAATTCTACCAAAAATTTAGAGAAGAACTAACACCTATCCTACTCAAACTTTTCCAGAAAATTGCAGAGGACGGTAAACTTCCAAATTCATTCTATGAGACCATCATCACCCTAATACCAAAACCTGACAAAGATGCCACAAAAAAAGAAAACTACAAGTTTCAAGTTATAACATAAGTCAAGGGGATATAATGTACAGCATAGAAAATAAATAATATTGTCATAACTTTGTATGATGACAGATGGTTACTAGAATTACCATGGTGGCAAATTTGTAATGTATATAAATGTTGAATTACCATGTAATACAACTGAAACATATATTGTACGCCAACTGTACTTCAATAAAAAAAGAAAAAGTAAAAATGTAGAGATGTATAATATTTACTTATAAGGAGTTTTCAGAACTTGGATTAAAAAAATACTCCTTTTGTGCTAGAGAAGAGTAATTAAACCATAATTTGAAATTTTCTCTTGCACTCTTCACCGTTCTTAAAGAACTAAGGATATGTATTCATGCCAGGACAGACTAAAAGCTTTAAAAACCACAGGATACATAGTTTTTTAGTCTTTTTCTCTATTTGTACATAAACTGAATATGCATGCATGCCAAGTCACTTCAGTCATGCCTGACTCTTTGTGATTCCCTGGACTGAAGCCCACCAGGTTCCTCTGTCCATGGGATTTTCCAGGCAAGTACAGTGGAGTTGGTTGCTATGCCCTCCGCCAGGGGATCTTCCCCACCCAGGGATCAAACCTGCATTTCTTAGAAGAAACCTGCGTTTCATCAGCAAGTATGCAGGTTCTTTACCACTTAGTGCCACCTAGGAAAGTGAATATAAATCTGTATAAACTCAAGTTAGGAAAACACACAGATAATGATTAAGAGCATACTGAAACTGTTACCTCATAATCTTGACATCAGCTTACTTCCAGATGATCCCCAAAACTTTATCTAAGGGTTGTGGATGGTTAAATTGCTTAATGAAATAATTTTATATATATTTGGGAAATAAGTTGACTGCAAGGTAAGAATAATGTATTAATTCATAATGTATTATAGTGCAAAGGGTAACTAATTTCCATATGACTGTCTTGCTAATAATTATGATTAGTGTTCTGAACTTCACAAGTGTCACTAATCACAAGCTTATCCATCCAGTATGTGATAATATCTCTGATCATTTTACACAAATACACAAGTATTAGCTTTGGCTATGTAATTATAATAGGAATAGTACCTACATTTATTCATTTTTCTGCCTTTGTTGCACATAATGGCTTCTATTTGATCCCTATATGAGTTTCTTATATAAGTAAATCTTCACCCATGGAGACAAGGCCTTTTAAGAGTCAAACTTGCTAATGGCTAAAATGTCTCTGCCAATAAAAAAAACTTATTTAGAGTTGATCTAAATCAGTGAGTCAAGTCACTGTGACTTTTCTAAATGACAATTTTATTTAGACTTGTAGAAAAAAATTAGAATGCATAACTTCAGTCACATAAAACTGGTAACAAGATCTGCTATATTCATGATAACTGCCTTTTCTTTTACCATAGCTCCTAATTTTTGCTTTGTATCTCCTAAACTTCACATCAAATATATGTATGTTATAGAATTCTGAAAGCTATTAAATAATAGCAGCTAATGTTTATGATTATATGACAAATTACACTTCTAAGAAGTTGTTCATGGATCCCTTTGAATCTCACAATAAAGCTGTGAGGTGGCTATCACAATTAACACTTTGTGCACATGAAGTAACTGGGGCTAAAGGAGGTTTAGTAAAGCAGTAAATGATGGTTCAATGATATAAAACCCCCATGTTTGGGTGGTGATATGATGAAGGACCTTCAAAATACAGTAACTAATAAATAAAACCTCAATATGTGAGTAGATGATTGATTATATTCTTCTTGTTATATATATAATATTCTCTCATTTATATAAATTCATCAGTTTATACCAATATGAATTAAATATTAATGTCTAATATTATTCAGAGGACTAGATTTTACTCATCATGTATGTACACAATATTTTTTTTTGCTTTAATTAGCCTAGTATTTCCAGTGAAGGAGATGCTAATCCCATACCACTAAAAATAGTAAGAAATATAGTAGAAAACTGATTCTTAAATTAAAAGCATCTACTGAATAAATAATATAAATCACCCTGAAGAGTTCGGGAGAGAAAAGACTTTGATTTGGGGGTGAATGGGAGCCATAAAATATTCAACTTTAAAAAATTTCTTTGGTGCTACTGAGACTCCTTGCTTTTGCAAAATTACATCTTATTTCAATGGATATAAGTTACAGAGTAGCTTTTCTCTCTTATAAGAATTTTTTTTCAAAAGTATTTTTAGGAAATCTGAGTTAGGCAAAAACAACTATGATGTCTGAAAAACAAAGAGCTGGTGGTATAGTGATGAGCATAGCTGCCTTCCATAGAGTTGTTTTATAAGTGGATGGGCCATTATTAGATTTTTTTTTAATGGAAAAGGAAAGGGAAAGTAGATACTATATCGACAAATCACTACATGTTAGATAAAATATATAACTTACTCTTTATATATAATATATATATATGTCGTGTTTCTTTGCCAACCACAGAACAGCACCAAAAGTTGCATTATATTAATTTTAACAATTAAAATATTTTTCACTAACAATTAAAAGAAATAAAAAGATAGTAGATGACAATTTAAATGCAGGATACTAAATTCCATGCTCTTCCTAGATATCAGAGAAAATGGAAGGTTTTCAATACAAGAGCTATCAGTTCAGTTCAGTTCAGTCGCTCAGTTGTGTCCAACTCTTTGTGACCCCATGAATTGCAGCATGCCAGGCCTCCCTGTCCATCACCAACTCCCGGAGTTCACTCAAACTCACGTCCATCGAGTCAGTGATGCCATCCAGCCATCTCATCCTCTGGCGTCCCCTTCTCCTCCTGCCGCCAAACCCTCGCAGCATCACAGTCTTTTCCAATAAGTCAACTCTTCAAATGAGGTGGCCAAAGTATTGGAGTTTCAGCTTTAGCATCATTCCTTCCAAAGAAATCCCAGGGTTGATCTCCTTCAGAATGGACTGGCTGGATCTCCTTGTAGTCCAAGGGACTCTCAAGAGTCTTCTCCAATACCACAGTTCAAAAGCATCAATTTTTCGGTGCTCAGCTTTCTTCACAGTCCAACTCTCATATCCATACATGACTACTGGAAAAACCATAGCCTTGACCAGACGGACCTTTGTTGACAAAGTAATGTCTCTGCTTTTGAATATGGTATCTAGGTTGCTCATAACTTTTCTTCCAGGGAGTACGGGTCTTTAATTTCACAGCTGCAGTCATCATCTGCAGTGATTTTGGAGCCCCCGAAAAATAAAGTCTGACACTGTTTCCACTGTTTCCCCATCTATTTGCCAGGAAGTGATGGGACCGGATGCCATGATCTTCGTTTTCTGAATGTCGAGCTTTAAAGCCAACTTTTTCCCTCTCCTCTTTCACTTTCATCAAGAGGCTTTTTAGTTCCTCATCACTTTCTGCCATAAGGGTGGTGTCATCTGCATATCTGAGGTTATTGATATTTCTCCTGGCAATCTTGATTTCAGCTTGTGTTTCTTCCAGTCCAGCGTTTCTCATGATGTACTCTGCATAGAAGTTAAATAAGCAGGGTGACAATATACAGCCTTGACGTACTCCTTTTCCTATTTGGAACCAGGCTGTTGTTCCATGTCCAGTTCTAACTGTTGCTTCCTGACCTGCATATAGGTTTCTCAAGAGGCAGGCCATCTTGTAAAGGAAAATAAAGTAAAAATAAAAATTAAAAAAAAATAATTAAAGGTGAAATTTTCAGACCAAAAAAAAAAAAAAAGGCAGGTCAGGTGGTCTGGTATTCCCATCTCTCTTAGAATTTTACACAGTTTACTGTGATCCACACAGTCAAAGATTTGGCATAGTCAATAAAGCAGAAATAGATGCTTTTCTGGAACTCTCTTGCTTTTGTGATGATCCAGTCGATGTTGGCAATTTGATCTCTGGTTCCTCTGCCTTTTCTAAAGCCAGCTTGAACATCTGGAAATGCACAGTTCACGTATTGCTGAAGCCTGGCTTAGAGAATTTTGAGCATTACTTTAATAGTGTGTGAGACGAGTGCAATCGTGTGGTAGTTTGAGCATTCTTTGGTATTGCCTTTCTTTGGGATTGGAATGAAAACTGACCTTTTCCAGTAAAAAAAAAAAAAAAGGCAGGTCAGGTGGTCTGGTATTCCCATCTCTCTTAGAATTTTACACAGTTTACTGTGATCCACACAGTCAAAGATTTGGCATAGTCAATAAAGCAGAAATAGATGCTTTTCTGGAACTCTCTTGCTTTTGTGATGATCCAGTCGATGTTGGCAATTTGATCTCTGGTTCCTCTGCCTTTTCTAAAGCCAGCTTGAACATCTGGAAATGCACAGTTCACGTATTGCTGAAGCCTGGCTTAGAGAATTTTGAGCATTACTTTAATAGTGTGTGAGACGAGTGCAATCGTGTGGTAGTTTGAGCATTCTTTGGTATTGCCTTTCTTTGGGATTGGAATGAAAACTGACCTTTTCCAGTCCTGTGGCCACTGCTGAGTTTTCCAAATTTGCTGGCATATTGAGTGCAGCACTTTTTCAGCATCATCTTTCATGATTTGAAATAGCTCAACTGAAATTCCATCATCTCCACTAGCTTTGTTTGTAGTGATGCTTTCTAAGGCCCACTTGACTTCACATTCCAGGATGTCTAGCTCTAGGTGAGTGATCACACCATCGTGATTATCTTGGTCATGAAGATCTTTTTTGTACAGTTCTGTGTATTCTTGCCACCTCTTAATATCTTCTGCTTCTGTTAGGTCCATACCATTTCTGTCCTTTATTGAGCCCATCTTTGCATGAAAAGTCCCCTTGGTATCTCTAATTTTCTTGAAGAGCTCTCTAGTCTTTCCCATTCTGTTGTTTTCCTCTAATATTAAATGCTTATGTCACCACTGACACTGAATATCTACTGCTATCCAGGAGATCAGGCTTTAATTGGATAATAATTAAAACAATTTATATTATCACCAATATTTTCAATGAGTTCCTTGAGAAGTCTAGTCACAGTAGTTGCATAGGGATGGAGGAATTTTAGACATTCCCATCAAGCAAGCCTCATCTACATTAACTTTTATTCAATCAACATCTACTTTGCAATGACTGGCTATCTTCCTTCTTTTCCATTCCTAGATGAGGTATATTCATACAATGGAATATTGCTCAGCCAGAAAAAATGAAGTAATGCCATTTGCAGCAACATGGACACAGAAATTTTCATATTAAATGTAGTAAGTCAGAGAAAGACAAATATTAAATGAGATTGCTTAAATGTGGAACCTTTAAAAAAATATACAAATAAAATTATATAAAAAACAGAAATAGACCCACAAACACAGAAATCAAACATGATTAACAAAGATGAAAGTGGAGGAGGAATAAATCAGGAGCTTGAGAGTAACATAGAAAGTAATAGATGAAGAAGCATTTAATAAATCAGGAGTTTGAGAGTAATTGCTATAGGGATAATAGATAACCAAGAAGGACTTACTACATAGCACAAGGAAGTATACTCAATATTTCATAGTAACCTATAAGGGATGTATAACTGAATCACTCTGCTGTACACATAAAACTGCCCCAACTTTGTACATCAACTATACAACAACAAAAAAGTATACTGCTTCAGAAGTTACAAAATAAAGTTGACCTCTTTGTGAAATGCAATGAAACAGATGTCTTCTGTTCTGACTTTAATCTCTTCATAGAGTTTAACATTACTGACAATCTCTTCTTTGAAACTCTCATAGACATTGCCCTGAAGATGGCCATCTTAAATTGGATTATTTATAGTAATGTAAGGATATCTGATATGACTGTTTTAAAAATGCCATATCAATGGTGTTCTTATCCCTTCTCTACTTCATTTGTTCTGATTTTAAGAAGTTAGTATCTTTCAGGCTTAGTTTTCTCTTTGGAAAATGTGAACAGTGGTGCTTAGATTATAAAAGGTTGTTGGAAAGAATAAACAAAACACTGTATATTAAATGTTCGATACATAGAGTGGTTTATAGTCTTTTGTATATAGTAACTTTTTTTTTTTTTTTTGTAAAAAGGGATAGATTGAAAAAAAGAACTTTAAATCCCTTGACACCAAGATGGAATGAGATGGAAGGTAGGTAGTTGAGTTCTCTGTGAGGTAACGTGCTTATACAATGTCTGGTACATTATAGGCCCACAGAAAAGTTATACATTTACACAAGAAATAAGGTCTGAGGCAATCTTTTTGAACTTGTTGACTCTGTATAAGCAGAGATGAGAGGTGTAACATTTGCGTGGCAAATCACTGTTTTTATGGAGCCTTTCCTATATTCTATTGAACATAAAGATTAAGTCTCAAAAAAGCACTTCTACTTTAAGCCTCCAACTAAGTTTGATATAATGACGTGCAATTTTTTAAAATTTTATGTTCATATTTCATTCATCAATTTGCTTTTCAGCAGGTTTGCTGTCATTTGATTATAATTTAAAGGTACAAGAAGACTTATTTTATGAGTAAAAAGATTCATAATTCTTAACTGCTATTATCACAGTAAATCATTCTAAATGAAACTTGGAAATATTTATTGATAAAAAATATATATAATCATAAAGATTTTGTGATGTTATACTGAATAGATGCCTACTTGAGAATATTTACCTAGTCTGATTTATCTGTCCCATCTTTTTCATTCTCTGTCACTGTCTTAATTCAAATGCTTATTATTTCTCACTTACTGAATGGCAACTAACCCTCAATTCTTCTTATCGTCTCCTTTTTTCACCATGCATGACGTTACTTTTCCTTAAGCATAGTGCCAATCAACTCAGTCTTTGTGTTGAAAATATAACTTGTCTACTGTTTCAAATACTCACTTTGCCATTCTAGACTTCCCAAATTATAACCAATAGTTCTACTATCTCATTTTTTCACTGAACTCCAATACAGACTCTAATCTAGATCCATTCTGCCCAATACAATGGCCACTAGCCACTCACGTGGTTATAAAGCATTTTGCAGGTGTCTCATCTGAGTTGACATGTGGTATGATTATGAAGTATACACACCATTTTTGTAACTTGGTACAAAAATATTTAATATGTCTACATCATTTTATATTGATTGCATGTTAAAGTGTTAATATTTTTAATCTATTGGGCTAGAAAAAATATCATTAACACTAATTTCACCTGTTTTTCATTTTTTAATGGGGCTACTGGAAATCTAAAATTGTTTATGCAGGTCATATTCCATTTAATTTGGACAGAGATTCTTCAGAGAAGAAGAAGTAAAGAATGTAAATCAGATATGTCATTTTTGTTCCTACTTTGAGTCTTATATAGTTTCTCTAAGCATTGAATAAATATTTGTTAAGTGCTTACCAGTTATCAGATATGTTTCTCAAAACTGAAAATCCTGATGTGATCAAGATTGAAAAGGTCTGCCTCTCTTAGAGCTTAACTTTCATGGCACATATGGAAAATACAACAAGAAAACAAACACAATTTCAAAGTGTGATAAATGGCAAAGTGTGAATGGATGATATACATGAGGTACTACCTGGAGATTATGATTATTTTATAGCTTCACCAAAGAACTCTGTATAAATAGGTGACATTTGAATGGAGATGAGAAGAATGAGAGAGTGCCAGTATCTTCCTAATTTGCATTCACATATAATATGAAAAAAAAAAAAAAACATTTGTTTTTTCATGTATGTGTGTACACCATCAAGTAAGGTTTTACTCCAAGATTGAGGCTCTGTGTTTGATGTTATAAGAGGGAAAGTCTGATCTGGAATTTTTTCTATATAACAAAAAAAGAACCAAGGTAATCAGAATGAACCTAAAAATGAAATTAGGTGTGCAGATCTTTAATACACCATTTCCTGATTATCTAATATGTGGATGGAAATTTTAAGATTGCATTTTTTAATTCACCTGGAATTTAGCCAATTATTTTTCTTTTAAATCATTTTACATCTGGGCATCAGGTTAAATCTTGAAACATCTGTGAAGGCAGGTGTTCTGCTTCTGCTTTCCAAAGGATGCACAAATCAGCAAAGGATCCAGACCAACGGATGGTGTAAATTATAAGAAATTCTAGAAGTAGCATGTGCAGGTAAAGTTGGTGTACTCACATCTGTAACAGGCAATTGCAGATATACCCCTGAGTGACTTTTTCCATTACTCTGACAATTGTCAGATTCTTCTCAAGGGCAAATTCCAATGACATTGGTTTTTCATGACATGGAGAATTATTGCCGCCATCCAAAAAGGAACTCCTCTATTGAATTGTGGGACAGAACTTTCTGGGCAATTAGTTCTACTTTCCCCAAAGAATGAAAGGTGAGTCACAGAACATTTTGAAATATTATCACATTTTTTATATATTACGGAGTTCATTCATGACACTTACAAGGATTTGCTTTAAATTGTTTTGCTAATCTGAATGTATTCCATTTATAAAATAAAAAATAATTATTATTTCTCCTTTAGTGAAACTTACTAGTCATATTAGGATAAACATTTTAGAGTGTTACTAAAATCAATACACTTCATTAATATAGCAAATCTTAAGTGTCTCTGTGTGTCAGACTCTATGCTAGATGATAGAGATTCAATTTTATGAGAGGCATGCCCTTGCAGAAATAGGAAGAGGGGAGTCTACAGTATGAAAAGCATAACAAATTGATTAAAATATTAAGCAGGAACATTCTTATAAAAATACCATGAGCAAAGTTTTATGGAAATATAGAGAGAAGATTTACTCATTTTGCCTGGGACAGTCAAAGAAAACTTTATGAGGGAGGAGGTAATAAATGAGTTTACTCTGATACATTAGTAAGAGTTTACTAAGAAAGACACATAAGGGCATCCCAAGACAGCACTGATACATTGCTAGCTCTAAGATTTTCTAAAATCAGAACACAACAATGATGAATATATCCACATGGGTTGTTTTGTGAGACTGCTGGGCAAGTTGTTCAATGTATAGTGATGGGAAACTTAAATGAAAGAGGAAACGAGGCCAAGTTGTTAAAGCTGGTTTAGTGTTTACTGAAGTTAATGCTCTCCAGACACTTTTAGTAGCTATAGTCCTTTGAAACCTAGGTAAATATGGAATTCCTATTTACCTTCCAAAAGGAAATTTGTAGAAGTTGCTGTTATGTCCAACTCTTTGAGACCCCATGGACTGTAGCCCTCCAGGCTCCTCTGTCCATGGTATGTTCCATGCAAGAACACTGGAATAGGTTGCCATTCCCCTCTCCAGGGGATCAGTTGTAAGACATGCTATTAATTGCTCAGTATTGATAATGGCATGAGGGTCATATTTATGATGCCCAAATATTGTTCAGTTAAGGATGATTTCACCAAGATTTGATAAATAGTGATATATTAGCCCCAGCCTTCTTCAAATTATGCACCCCTTTCTTTCCTTTAAAGTTTAAAGAACAAAAGGAACACAGTATATTTTCAATTGTCCTTATCTAGGAACCTGGTGTCAGCTTCTGATTGTCTGAATTCTTTATGAATCTGCAATGTAAATAAGCCAACAGTGGCCTCTGTGTGTTGGTCCCAGCCTACTTGTTTATTTCTTCACTGCAGATTGAGACCCATTATTTCAAAAGCCTGCAAGTAAAAAACTCAAATTTTTACACATCAAATATTTAAAAACCAACCCAAATAAGCAAATTTTTAACTATTTAGAGTCTGCTTGCTTTGCATCCCTCACCTAGCATCGTTAGCCACCAATAAGATAGTCTTGTAATTAGAAGACACCAAATCATCCCTGCCCTTAGAGCTGTCTGGCACAGACTCCTTGCCTTGCAGCTCAGCAACATCATCTTGATGTATAAATTCTATCTCCCATTTCCCTCTCCTCCTGGAGTTCCATTATCGATTCCCCATTCTGGTGTCCTTGTCATAGGCTTCTGGATAGTCTTATGCTCTAAGGGACTTTCTTTCTCATTCAATTGTACCCAAGCATCACTCAATAAAGCTTGTTAGATTTTACTGTCTCTTGCGGTCCTATCATTTTACTTGACCAGCCCCTAAATCCCTAGAATATCCTGCATAATCTAAGATTCTAACCCACCACAAGTACCAGTGAGTTCAGCATTGAACTTGGGAAGAGCCCAAGTTCTTTCAATGTTACTTCTCAGTAGAATGAGATTTTTATGAAAGGACTGTGGAAGGTAACAGTGGTATTATAAGGGAACTGAGAAAGTAACAAAAGGGACAGTTTACTGCAAAATTTATCTAAGAATGGCTGCTGTTGTTGAATTTTGACATTTTCTTCCCCTTTTATTTATCTTTTAATATTAATATTATCATTAATATTGTTAATCTGTACTATAATATACGGGTGTGTATAAATATTTGTTTACTCAACAATGAGTAAGAAAGGCAGACTGGAGAAGGAGTTAGACCTTAAGGCTGACTGCATCTGTGGACATAAAGTAATGTGAAGAGGACTATAGCCGGAACCAATAGAAGAATAGTTCTGGTATCAAACCAAGATGAAACAGGCAAAAACTTTTTAACTTCCAAATCTTATTTACTAGCAGAAGTCCTTCTGAGTCAATCCTAAAGGAAGGTCATCTCAGAAGAGTAATTTAATTCAATAACTTAAGTCTTGGATTGATCCTAGGCTAATGATCTAAAGAATATTTGTTTTCTTTTAAACACCATCACAATAACATCTTACTATTGCCTCAGATAGTAAAGAATCCATTTGCAATGTAGCAGACCTGGGTTTGATCCCCTCGAGGAGGGCATGGCAACACATTCCAGTATTCTTGCTTGGAAAATTACATGGACAGAGGAGCCTGGCAGGCTACAATCCATGGGGTCGCAAAGAGTCAGACACGACTGAGCAACTAAGCACAGCACAGCACACTTGGATGCCTGAAGAGTTTGAAGGAAACTGTCAGTAACTGACAAATGGAAGGAACCCAAGTGGGGCTTTCTAGCTTTCTCTACATTGATACACTGAGCTGACAAATCACAATACAGGGGTCCAAATTAATTCAGTATTTCTAAATTCCCAGCTGAGTTATGTGTAGGGAAAACAAAGGCATTTTCCTTGACACAGGTGACTCTCAAAGGTCCTGATAAATCTACAAGGTTGATCATCACTATTTTTTTTTTGAACCTTTTGCATTTATATCACTGATCATTTTTAACAATGGGGATTTCTTTCTTTCAAAAGATGTTTCACAGGTGACAAACAGAGTTACATAATAACGGGATTCAAACTTTTTGGCCTTCTAAATTCAAACACTGTTTTCAGAAGAAGCACAAGGTACCAATTCCTGCCAGTATCTTCCATTACAACAAGCCAAAGGGGCCTGTTGCTCCTGATTGTATAAATTGAAGAAATCCACTCAAAAGTTTAACATACAGTGGCCCAATTGGGGGGAAAAAAAAAAAAAAAGCTGACATCAGTTTGGACTGTTTCCTTGACTCTTTCCCTGTTTGCATTTCTCTTTTTCTCTTGCTTCTTAGCTCTTGTCAATTCTTCCTCCATAAAATATAGCTAACCATCTCCCCACATGTTATTCAGATGTCAGTTTCCCTCTAGTTGTGAGACAGTCCTCTGGTTGTTTTATATCCTGTTCTATGGTGAAAAATCACTCTCTCAAGTCTTTAATAAAAGCAGAGCTGTAACATAAAAAAGTAACATATACAAATAAATTGAAAGGAAGGAGAAAAGGAAGAATAAAGGGAAGAGAAGAGGGAAGATGTCTCAAGGTGGGCATATAATTTGAAAATATTGTGAGCAACTGCACCACTTTATTGATTTAGGGTTAGTTTATATATACATATATACATATGTTTATAAAATATAAATGTTGATGTTTATATAGTCACAGGGGAGGTTGGGCAGAATCTGTACATTTTGTCTCACATGTGATTTAATGGACAATAGTCCCTGTTGAATTGTAGTCAGTTACAGTATCCTTTTTTGCTGAGATGCCAGAGAATTCTGTTGGAATACTGGGCTAAACAGGAAAGTGGCTTTGATATAGGCTAGGAAAAAAGGCTGCATTTTGATAATAATGGAACTGAAAGCTCTCTTGCTCCTTCTCAGAACATACAGACACACATACATGTATGTGCATAAATATACCACAAACTCTTTACTTCCTCTAAGCAAACGCTCACTAGCAAGTCTAATATTTTTCGACTCATCTGTCATAAGTATGGAAGATTAAGAAACTAAAGGGTGGAAGTTTCTTTCCTGAGCTTTTAGAAAGGGCAGCCAGAGGATAGGGGATAAAGAAAGGGCCTCTCTAAGGATCACCCACCATATTTTAAACCTGAGTGAAGAGGCTCCAAAATGAACAAGTGTCTGGTTAATAAAGTGGGGGTAGGCATTGGAGCTTGAAATTATGGGTCACTTTTGATTAAACATTGCTCACAGAAAATAAGCCCTGGCTTTCAGTCATACAGTCTCTGCTATAATATGCAAGAATTTAAATGCCAGCACTTATTAACTCTACCCTGAGCAATAGCTGAGCACCACCTTGGGGATGATCCATTAAAAAGGAAAGACCTACAATTCTCCTCAAAAAATAATTAATGCTCAACAAATGGACAAGATAGTTGGGAGAATTTATTTTAGTATTTTTCTGTGTTTGGAAGAGGCAGCACAGTTTAGTGGAAAGCACCAAATTTAGAATTCAAATATGATCTAAACTCAACCTTATATTAATTGTGATTTGGCACAATGAGTCAACCTCTCTGAGTCTCCACTTCTTCATTCTAAGTTGTGGGCATTAAAACTCAAAGCTCTAAGGATTGCTGAGTATTAAATATGATAATTTATGTAAAAGAATAAGTCTCCTTCCTGGAATGCTGTCAATGCTAAGTACAACTTGTTCTTTGTAGAATCTGAGCTTCCAATATGCAATGAGTACTCAATAAATGGTAGCTATTATGATTATTTTTTAGTTATTTATGACCACACTTGCTTTGTTAACTTTTTCAATACTGCTCTTCTCTATTCAGAAACATGCAACGGGCTGAGAATAGTTTATAAATGTTATTATAAAGCTTCAAGAATGAATTGCTTTTACTCTTGATTTATATTACTTTTTACATATTTTTATTGATTTTTATATTTAAATTCTTCTTTCAGTATGTTTTAACCATAATCCTTGTTTATGAGATGGAAGATCCCAGCAGCATCTGGTAATAGGTTGCTTATTAAAAGGTGACATGAATTTTTACTAGAAAATCAAAATCAGTAAATCGTATTTTTTGTCCTTAGCAGAGGTTAAATGAACAAATCATCTACAAAATCAGAATTTTACCTCATTATGAAGCTTATTTTTTCAGCACTAAATTTTTTTTTTGAACTTCCAAGTACATGTTAGAAAATTTTATTGATCTAAACCTAGAGCTGACAAGATGTCCAATCAGGATATGGGGGGTAATGACTAATGCAGTATCTTCTGCAAATAACTGAGGGCTACTAGGCACAGGTAGAAAGTCCTGCCAGGTGCTGTCAAATTTATGTTTTAGGGATGGAACCTAAAACAAACCCTGGTATGGAATAGAGAGCATCATTGTCAAGGAGAGGGGGGCTGTTTTATATTCACTCTCTGTAACACTTCAAGTAGTTTAATCATTCATAAGTTTTTTTTTTTTTTTTTTTTTTTGAGTGTCTGCTCTGTTCCAGACATTATCTTAGGTGTTGTAGATAGAGGTCTTTGCTGACTTCCCTCATGGAGTATACACATGTATGAATAAACTGAATTACCAACTGCAGTAAGACCACTGGAAGGAAAAAGAGATGGGGCAGGCTCAGTGAGGTCACTGAGGAAACAGTATGACACAGAGCATACAATAGGTGCTTAATGCACATATGTTTTATTCAAGTAGCAGCAGGAATAGTAGTTACAGTAGTAGTACTGACTGGGTAGTAATGAAAGTGTAAATATTAGCCACTTTGGGTTACATAATACATGTGCTTTATTTGTATTTATAATTTAGCATTTTCAAACAATACTGTGAATTATCTCATTATTGATAACCAAGGCTCAGAGAGGAAAATTAACTTCTCTAAAGCCACATATAATAAGCAGTAGACCTGGAATTCCAACACAGAAACCAGGGTCTCTAGGAAACAAAACCAATGAACATTATCCTATATTGTACATTTCAAAAGGAATAAATTCACTGAGTAGACCAAGGCATCAAATATTACCCAAATGGTAAAATTAGAGATAAAAGTAGTAAAAATGCCCAGAAGCAGGCATCATGAAAGAGGACACTCTGGGTGACTGCTGATACACATCTTCCACAGCAAGTGCTTCCTCTCACTCCTCATACTTCCTTTCTTTTCTTTAAAACAGAGTTTTATTCTGATACTTCCATACTCCTTCCAATCACACCTTGAATGCTCCTTTTTCAGAGACAACTATATCTGAAGTGCATACCTGCCAGCACTCATATCATGTTCTTCACCTGCTTTAATCTTGAAAGTATATAAAGGAATATGTGAACAGTCACATTGCTTTGTTCTTCAGTTCACTTCAGTTCAGTTACTAAGTTGTGTTGGACTCTTTACAATCCCATGGACTGCAGCATGCCAGGCTTCCCTGTCCATCATCAAATCCCCGAAGCTTGCTCACTCATGTCCACTGAGTTGGTGATGCCATCCAACCATCTCATCCTCTCTTGTCCCTTCTCCTTCCACCTTCAATCTTTCCCAGCTTCAGGGTATTTTCAGATGAGTCAGTTCTACCCATCAGGTGGCCAAAGTATTGGAGTTTCAGCTTCAGCGTCAATCCTTCCAATGAATATTCAGGACTGATTTCCTTTAGAATGATTGGTTTGATCACCAATCAAACCAACAGACCTCCAAAGGACTCTCAAGAGCATTCTCCAACACTGCAGTTCAAAAGCATCAATTCTTTAGAGCTCAGCTTTCTTTATAGTCTCTCACATCCATACAATGACTACTGGAAAAACCATAGCTTTGACTAGACGGACCTTTGTTAGCAAAGTAATGTCTCTGCTTTTTAATACACAGTCTAGTTTGGTTATAGCTCTTCTTCCAAGGAGTAAGCATCTTTTAATTTCATGGTTGCAGGTGCTATCTGCAGTGTTAGCCCAAGAAAATAAAGTCTGTCACTGTTTGCATTGCTTGATGCCATGATCTTCATTTTTTGAATGCTGAGTTTTAAGCCAGCTTTTTCACTCTCCTCTTTCATCAAGATTATCTTTAGTTTGTCTTCATTTTCTGCCATAATGGTGGTGTTATCTGCATATTTGAGGTTATTGATATTTCACATAGCAATCTTGATTCCAGCTTATGCTTCACCCAGCCCAGTAATTTGCATGCTGTAATCTTCATATAAGTTAAATAAGCAGGGGGACAATATACAGCCTTGATGTACTCCTTTCTCAATTTAGAACCAGTCCATTGTACTATGTCTGGTTCTAACCTGCATACAGATTTCTCAGGAGGCAGGGGAGGTGGTCTGGTATGCCCATCTCTTTAAGAATTTTTCACAGTTTCTTGTGATCCACACAGGCAAAGGCTTACCATTCAAATATTTAGAGTGACTGTATATATTTTGACTGTGACCTTGAGGGTTGCCCATGATAGATTATCAGTCTTCACTCCTGTGTTGGTCAGGAAATATTAAAGCATGCCAGGCATTTTAACCAATAACCTCTGTTTAATCACTCTTCATCATCTCAAGAGTAATGTGGATCTCAGGTAATTATGGCCTGATTACTATAACATAGTAAGAAGGATTCTGAGGCTCTCTCTATCCAGGCTCCAGGAAAAAGAAAACTTGATTAAATGGCAATGTATGCTATGGTCAAGATAAAAGGGATGGTGAGGGGGTAAACCACATACTTAATATCCCTATTTTTAACAGAGCAGTTCATGCATTAATTATGAGATGGGCAACTCAGAGTTCTAACAGGTTATTTCTTTGCTTTCTGTCCTACCTCACCCTACCAAACAATATATGTCCAAATACATCCTAGAGCATTTAGATCTCGAAACAAATCACTTAAAAATAAATATTCTAGTTGAAATGACCTTATTTTATAGATGGAGAAACTATTTTATGAAAGTTAAAGCACAACAACTATTTGTATGAAGAATGTACTCAAAACTAGAGTTGATGTATTGTTTGTCAACAGATTATTTTGCAATGACAAAGGATACTAGGTGAAAAAATTCTCTTTTCAGTGCTTTTAAAAACAAAGCTTCTGACTAATGAAATATCTTATAATTTCTAATTGGATTGGATGTCCCTAGTCTATCTTAGGTGAATAATATCATTTAAATATTTTTGGTAATTTTCCTTCCTTTAACAGGCTTTTAGACTTAATGTTTCTGACTTGCTTCAGGACAACATCTTTTAATTGCTCTAAATTATCAGTGATGTCTGTAGCATTTTCACTGAACATGGATTGATTTCAATTAACTTTCTCACGCTTTTGCATTAAAGCAGTCTTTTTCAATTTGCCTAATTGGATCACACAACCTCTTTGAGCTGAGGAATGACAATCATTAAAAGGTTGGGAAAAGAGGACACAATCAAAGTTGTTTATTTCCTAATATCTCCATTTGAAATTTTCAGTTGTACTTGATCAAATAAGACGATTGGCTACGAATATGCGTTAGACAATTGAAATAGACTATCCCCTCAGTAGAGGCCTTTGAATTCCCTATGATTAAATTTTACCTGCATTTAGGTATAACCCAATAAAATGTGTTTAAAGCCTGTTCAGACACCTTTACCACAATCAAAACACTATCTTTTTCCTTTTATCATCTCTTATGTATATGGTACAAGTGATAAACTCAATACCTGTGACCATGTATACTCCAGATTGTGATTAGAAATACTCTGGTACTTTTATGCAAAATGATTCCATTGTGTGAGGGATCTGAGGTAAGCAGTCAGTGGAGAGCAATTGTGAAAACAGAGGCAGTAATAAAAAGCAAGAGACCCTGAATCTTGGAGGTCACAGATACTGAGACAATAGAATTCAAGGTGAGACAAGAGAGATGGTACAGAACCTAAAGAGAGAATGAAATAAAGATGAAAAGAAGCAAATGGAAAAAGGGTGAAGGAAGCTAATTTTTCCTGGCATATTTAATAAATCCAAGACAACCAACTTTAAAACACTAACAAGTTAAGAAAATTAACTTAGATGACTAGTAAAAACATTGTTGTTGTTGTTTAGTAGCTAAGTCGTGTCCAACTCGTAATGACCCTATGGACGGTAGCCCCTTAGGCTCCTCTGTTCATGGAATTTTCCAAGCAAGAATACTAGAGTGCCATTTTCTTCTCTAGGGGATCTTCTGGACCCAGAGACTGAACCCAAGTCCCCTGCATTGTAGATGGTTTCTTTACCTCTGTGCCACCTGGGAAGCCCAGTTACAACATTAATGTGGGGAAAAAAATCAATTTCTTAAACAGAAAACCAAAAGAATAATATAGTAGTGATAAAGATATTCTATTTAACTTCCCATGAAAATATAATACTATGAGTAAACTTTAAAAGATGTGCAAAATTTATACAACTGTAAAAGCCACACTTGGAGACAGTAAAAGACAATCACAACTTGAGGGTAAAATTCAATATTAAAAAGATATTCTCCTTAAATTGATCTAAAAATTTAAGAAGGCTGTAGAATCAGTAAGACGTGGGACTTAGAAATAAATTAGCTGATTCTAAGCAATAAACATGTAAGAATAGAAAGAAAACTTAGAAAAAATAATATGGGAAGAACTCATATAGTCAGATAATAAGAGATTTAAAAACTACTATGCCTGTATATATACGTATCCACATATATGCTAATTGGCTATTTAATGTGTATTTAATTATATATGGTATGATATATACATATAATAAATTAGGCAATTTATACATATCCATTCTTACACTAAATTTCAGATTGATCATGGATTTATGTTTAATTAAATTAAAAACAGTAGTAGAATAATTATAAATTACATTCCATAATTGTAAATGATGAAGGCTTTCCTAAATAAGAAATCCATAAAGTCATTTAAGAAAGATTGATAACGACATTTAAAAAAATAATCAACATTTCTGTTTGGAAGGACAAACATGCCAACAGAACATAAACCTGAAAAATTCAATAGAAAGTTAAGAAAGTATCCCATTTTTGTTGTTGCTAATATGTGATGAGACAGTCTAAATCAAAATTAATGGAAAAAATAACCAAAAAAGAAGATATCATTTTACCTTATTTATTAAGACAATCCTCTTTGATGAAGATACAATAAGCACCAATGTTAATTTAGATGGATTCAGTAATTTTTTAATAAAAAATTTAAAAAAATGAAAAATTAATTTATTCTAACATTTTATTCCAATAATGTCATGTTTTCTAATTTTGTTTTACAACTGGGGTCTTATTAACCATGGGAGATTGCCCTCCTACTGTTAACCAGATAACAGAAATAGTAAAGAATTTACCTTTGAGCACATGTCATCTTTATATACAAACTAACCAGTCCAGTGCCAACACCTCAGACCACACTTGGACTCTTAAAGTTACTCCACAGCAATATTCCGCAGCCCAATGGCTCCAGGGTCAGGTACCAATCAACTGGTAACCTTATGCCTCAGAACCCATTGAAATTCAAGCTAGCCAGTCATAAACTCTCTTACCTGCCTTGCTTCACCTTTCCATGGACATTGCAATAAAAGCTCTTACCCACATTTTCTCCCACTCCTGCCCCTGATGACTCTAATGCTTTCTCATGTGGCCCAGGGTTGAGTAATTTCACTTATAGAAATTAACCTATCTATACATTGTAATGTATAGAAATGTCTTAATAACCTCATGCAATTTGTTTTTTAATTTCTGTATTTTTGTAAAGAGTCTGTGTATTAGTTTGCTATGGCTGTCATAGCAAAATACCATAGACTAAGGAACATACATGAGATAAAATTATTTTCTCACAGTTCTTAAGGGTGGAATCCAA
The DNA here is from genome assembly GCA_006410675.1 of Oreotragus oreotragus. Taxonomy (NCBI): domain Eukaryota; kingdom Metazoa; phylum Chordata; class Mammalia; order Artiodactyla; family Bovidae; genus Oreotragus; species Oreotragus oreotragus. The sequence continues at coordinate 273,660 of SJYX01006689.1, read as the reverse complement.
GAATAAGATTCCACGAGTTTGGTTTCTTCTGATACTTCTCTCCTTGGCTTGCAGGTGACCACTTTCCTACTACGTCCGCAGGTGGTCTTTCTTCTGTGTGTGATCCTAGTGTCTCTGTGTCCATATTTCCCCCCTTTTTAAAATATTTTAAGTCAAAATCACAAAGATCGTAAAAAGGTTTCACATCTTAAAAATCACTGTAATATAGCAGGTTTACAATCATATATTAATTTTAGTGTTTAATATAGTCATATTTTTAAGATTTTATACCATAAAATATTATTATAAAATATTGATTAGATTTCGTGTGCTGTTCATTACTGTGACTTACATAATTTATAACTGCTGTTTTTTACCTCTTAATCCCCTTCACCTATTTCCCTGTTCTTCCTATCCTTTTCCCATCTGGTAACCACTAGTCAGATGCCCACTCTTAAACATTATATTTTAAGTCCTAGTCATAACAATCAGATAAAAAAGATAAATAAAAGGCATCCAGGATGAAAGGGAAGAAGTCAAACTGGCACTATTTAGAGGTGACATGATACTATACATAGAAAAACCCTAAAAATTCTACCAAAAAACTATTTGAATGATTCCAGTAATGTTTGCAAGATACAAAATAAATATACAGAAATCTGTTTCATTTCTATACACTAATAAGAGACAATCAGAAAGGAAAATCAAGAAAATAGTCCCATTTAAAATCAAATAGAAAATAATAAAATACCTAGGGAAATATTTAACCAAAAAGGATAAAGATTTGCATATATGGAAGAATCCTTACATCTCTGGGATAAAGCCCACTAGATCGTGATGTATGATCTTTTTAATGTGCTCTAGGATTCTGTTTGCTGGAATTTTTTTGAGTATTTTTATATCTATATTCATTAGTGATATTGACCTGTAATTTTCTTTTTTTTATGGTCTCTTTTCCTGATTTTCTGCTCATTATTAGAGAAATGCAAATCAAAACTACAATGAAATATCATCTCACATTGGTCAGAATGGCCACCATCAAAATGTTTAAAAACAATAAATGCTGGAGAAGGTGTGGAGAAAAGGAAACCCTCTTGTACTGTTGGTGGGAATGCAAACTGATACAGCCTTTATGGAGAACAGTATGGAGATTTCTTAAAAAATTAGAAATAAAACTACCATATGACTCAGCAATACCATTATTAGGCATATACCCTGAGAAAACCAAAAATGCAAAAGACACATGTGCCCTAATGTTCACAGAAGCACTAATTACAATAGCTAGAACACGGAAGCAACCTAGATGTCCACTGATAGATGAATGGATAAAGAAGTTTTGGTACATATAATGGAATATTACTCATCTATAAAAAGGAATGCATTTGATTTGGTTCTAATGAGGTGGAAGAACCTAGAGCCTATTATAGAGTGAAGTCAGTCTGAAAGATAAACATAAATATAGTATCAGTTCAGTTCAGTTGCTCAGTCGTGTCCGATTCTTTGCAACCCCATGAATCACAGCACGCCAGGCCTCCCCGTTCATCACTGTCTCCCGGAGTTCACTCAAACTCACGTCCGTCGAGCTGGTGATGCCATCCAGCCATGCTGTGCCCTTTTCCTCCTGCCCCCAATCCCTCCCAGAATCAGAGTCTTTTCCAGTGAGTCAACTCTCTGCATGAGGTGGCCAAAGTATTGGAGTTTCAGCTTTAGCATCATTCCTTCCAAAGAACACCCAGGGCTCATCTCCTTTAGAATGGACTGGTTGGATCTCCTTGCAGTCCAAGGGACTCTCAAGAGTCTTCTCCAACACCACAGTTCAAAAGCATCAATTCTTCAATGCTCAGCTTTCTTCACAGTCCAACTCTCACATACATGACCCATACATGACCACAGGAAAAACCATAGCCTTGACTAGATAGACCTTTGTTGGCAAAGTAATGTCTCCGCTTTTGAATATGCTATCTAAGTTGGTCATAACTTTTCTTCAGGGAGTAGGCGTTTTTAATTTCACGGCTGTAGTCACCATCTGCAGTGATTTTGGAGCCTAAAAATATAAAGTCTGACACTGTTTCCACTGTTTCCCCATCTATTTGCCATGAAGTGATGGGACCAGATGCCATGATCTTAGTTTTCTGAATGTTGAGCTTTAAGCCAACTTTTTCACTCTCCTTTTTCAGTCTCATCAAGAGGCTATTCCTCTTCACTTTCTGCCATAAGGGTGGTGTCATCTGCATATCTGAGGTTATTGATACTTCTCCTGGCAATCTTGATTCCAGTTTGTGCTTCTTCCAGCCCAGCGTTTCTCATGATGTACTCTGCATGTAAGTTAAATAAGCAGGGTGACAATATACAGCCTTGACGCACTTATTTTCCTATTTGGAACCAGTCTGTTGTTCCATGTCCAGCTCTATACATGGAATCTAGAAAGACAGTACTGATGTACCTATCAACAGAGCAACACTAGAGATGCAAACATAAGGAACAGACTTTTGGACACAGTGGGGGAGAGAGAAACTGGGATGATTTGAGAAAGCAGCATTGAAACATATCTATTTTCTATGTAAGGTAGATAGGCAGAGGGAATTTGTTGTATGATGCAGGGAACCCATTCTGGTGCTCTGTGACAATGTAGAGGCATGGGATAGGGAGGGAGGTTTAAGAAGGAAGGGACATATGTATATCTATGGCTGATTTATATTGATGTATGGCAGAAATTACTACAATATTGTAAAGTAATTATCCTCCAATTAAAATAAAGTAAAATTTATAATAAAGGAGAAAGTACTGTACTGTGAAAAATAAAAGATTTATAAAAGAAACTGAAGATGATACAAATAAATGGAAAGATATTCTATGTTCATGGACTGAAAAAATTAATATGATTGAAATGTCCATATTACCCAAAGCAATCTACAGAGACAAGGCAATTCATGGTATTTTTCACAGAAAACTAGAAAAATAATTCAAACAATTCAAATTTCCTCTTCTTAAAAGTACACTAGTCAGGTTGGATTAGGGCTCAACCTAATGGTCTCAATTTAACTTTATTGCCTCTTTAAAGTCTCTACTGTCTTTAGACAGTAACATTCTGAAGTAATTGCAATGAAATTCATGTTAACATGTGAATCTGGGGAAGGCACAATTCAGCCTATAACAAACAGTAATCAACCCAAATATCCATCAGTAGGCTACTATTTAAATAAATCATAGTGCATCTCTACAATAAATAATATATGGTTAATCTATACATGTTTTCTTTGCTGACTAAGGTCCGTCTAGTCAAGGCTATGATTTTTCCTGTGGTCATGTATGGATGTGAGAGTTGGACTGTGAAGAAGGCTGAGTGCCGAAGAATTGATGCTTTTGAACTGTTGTGTTGGAGAAGACTCTTGAGAGTCCCTTGGACTACAAGGAGATCCAACCAGTCCATTCTGAAGGAGATCAACCCTGGGATTTCTTTGGAAGGAATGATGCTAAAGCTGAAACTCCAGTACTTTGGCCACCTCATTCTAAGAGTTGACTCATTGGAAAAGACTCTGATGCTGAGAGGGATTGGGGGCAGGAGGATAAGGGGATGACAGAGGATGAGATGGCTCGTTGGCATCATGGACTCGATGGACGTGAGTATGAGTGAACTCCGGGAGATGGTGATGAACAGGGAGGCCTGGCGTGCTGCGATTCATGGGGTCGCAAAGAGTTGTTCATGACTGAGCAACTGAACTGATACATGTTTACTTGAAACATTTCCTAAGAGACACTAAATAAGGAAAAGAAGGGGTTAAAAAGTAAAATATGCTAACATTTTAAAAAGAGACAGAGCCTCACACACACAATTATATTTTTATCTTATCACAGGAAGGATAGATAAAGGACTGATGATGGTATTTACTTGTAGAGAGGACACAACTTAGTGCCTTAGGCATGATGGGGGAAACTATTTGGTATTGCTTATTATTTTTTAAAGTGTAAGCATTTTTTCAAGAGCAAAAATATTTAAGAAGGAATGATTCTAAGACTTGTAGTCTGTGTAAAAATTGATTGTGATACTGTTAAGTAAGAAAATGAATGCAGAAATTAAAAAAAAAAAATGTGTGGAAGTCAGCAGCCATGACACTCATGCTCTTCTTTCTGATGAACTTTGCAATGATATGTTATACCGTCATCCTCCTGGTATTTCAGGTAATTAAATCTTCAGTAAGGTCATGCCCATGTAATACTGAATTCCATAGTAACGTCAGTCCTATTATATTGAGCTGCCAACGTGTTACACCAGTTGTGAGACCATATTCCGCTAGACTACACTACAGACACATTAAAATATGAGTGGAATATTAAATTGACCATCCCTCCATTATAGAACATGTCCTCTGTCTCCATTATAATGTAGTGTGGCTTTCTTTAGGGGCCTGAAAAATTTCTTGGTATTGTTAGTAAGTTTCTCCTGTCTCTTTGATGTCAGTAGATATTTAATTTAATTATCAGGGCTGAATGAACTTGGTGCAGCTGAGTGATCGCTAACAACTCCGTGGAACTGGAATAGTCCACAAACAAATTAGTTCTTCAGATGTGGAGACTTATAAATAGCTACACGAGCTATCTGTAGGTATAAAAGGAAAACAAGCACTGTTAGTAATAAACGAATATTTTCTGAAATGGTGGAAACAGTATATGGATGCAGCTACTGCTACTGCTAAGTCACTTCAGTCGTGTCCGACTCTGTGCGACCCCATAGACNCATCAATTCTTAGGCGCTCAGCTTTCTTCAGAGTCCAACTCTCACATCCGTACATGACCACTGGAAAAACCATAGCCTTGACTAGACGGACCTTTGCTGGCAAAGTAATGTCTCTGCTTTTAAATATGCTATCTAGGTTGGTCGTAACTTTTCTTCCAAGGAGTAAGCAATCTTTTAATTTCATGGCTGCAATAGTGTTACCCACCAATTAATACTGTTTATCATTATTTTTTCTGTCTTATGTGGATTGCACCATCCTATAGAAGTGAATCATGGGAGGGTGTTGAACACTTTGAGTATTTAAACACTCTTCTTATCTGCTATTTTTCCTTGGAAACAGACATCCATTTCCTGTCTCCTAGTCAGCTATTAATAGCTGCCCCAATCTGAGTTAGGAACTTTTTGCTTAGATACAATTACGTGCTTGATGTTAAATACCAGGTTGTTAGACTATTCCTCTTGCAGATCTTACAGAAAGAAGCATGTATTCACATGAACAATTCTAGTACATATCATTTACTACAAAGTGTAGATCTTTTCAAACGCATCTTCTCTGATCTATCCAAATTCAGCAGTATTCACTGTGTTATCATCCAAATCTCTGTCCTTAATTAAATAGTTCATAAGCCTAAATACTGTTATTAAAACTTCTCAGGTCTTTTAAAAAGCTATTTTTAAAATAAAATAAAAAAAAGGGATAAGTCTTCTCAGGTATTATTTCTCTATTGCATAAATTATATTTTTGTTAATTACATTTATTTCATTTTAATGCAACTACACATTTTCCAAAGTTGTCTAACTCTGACGTTCTTGAAGCTCATAACCAATGCTTTATTATCCTGAATCACCTATGCTAGTGTCTGGCTTACCATAGGTGCTGAATAAATGATAGCTTAATAAATCAGAGTTGAAATAAACCTCGCTATAAAACTCTTAACTCAAAACCTCTCATTTTAGAGTTTTAATCGAATCTACTACTTTTTTCTAGGCCTTTTATGTATTTTACAGCGTGAACAAAGAAGACATTGCAGATGCATTTTGTCTGAAGAAGAAATCAACATGACTGTGCGTAATCAGTCACGTCCAAAAAATTCCACGGGTGTGACTCATCGTGGCTGGTAAAAATACCCTTGTCACAGGAAGTGAAATAAAATTATTGATACTTGAAAAGAAAGTTTTCTTAAACTTTGCCTTTTCCAATATCTTGCATGCTAATAGCATCAAGATCAAGTACTACTGGGTCAGAATACATTTGTATGGGGCTCAAGAATTTTCATTTTGAAAATTTCCCTTAGCGATTCTTATGCAAAATAAGTTAGAGAACTATCTGTCTTGCTCAACAAACTCATGATACAAATAAAGCCATAAATAAGACTCAGGGAAGAGAAGATACGTAGGTAAGATTATCTCGCCTAGTCTATCCCCAGCACCATTCAAATAAAATTTGGCCAGTAGGTATCATAAAACTGTTCCATCTTCTTATGTCAATTGCCTGTTGTGAGCTGATCTTTCAGGTCACATGACCTGTACCCCGAATGTCAGGAAACATTTCTCAGTTTTGCTGTCCTAGGATGTTAAGCAAAAAACAGAATTCGGCATTATAAAAGTAGCAGTCACTGTCTAGCCTTAAAATCAATGTCTTTAAGGAAAAAATACACACACAGACTTTGAATGTTAGGAATAAAACATAAAATTTTGTTATTAGACACTGTCCTATCTTTATCAGTCATACCAATCTGTTCATAAATCTTTAGATAAGTGGCTCTGCTGTGTCCTAACTCCAAGAGACCCGGCTCTCAGCAGAGATGCGGTATATCATGTGACCTCCCTGAAGATATTTCTCTGAGTTTTGCTCTTCCATTTTCTCTAGAACTTTCCATCCTAAAAATAATTATAAGAGCTGATGGGTAGAAATGTAGACTTGAACTCTTCCTTATAACATCATTTTGAAAGGGACAGTTTTTTTGATTGTTAGATTTAAACTGCGAAACACAAAACCAATGACTTCCAAATTTACATTTGAGATCAAGATTCTTCTCAGACCTGTCTCCAAGAAATCTAAACCTGGGAACACAAAGACATCATCTTTCCTCCAAGACTATTTTGTCAGTCACTTTTCAGAAACAACTTGTGTGATATGCCATCTTTTTCTTTTTCTCCTTTTCTTCTCCTTCCCTCTCTTTCATTCCTTTCTCCCTATATTTTTCTCTTTCTTCACCTTCTTTATTATTTCTTTCAGAGGTCCCTATAGCTTTAGGAATGAAGTTTAAACCTTTCACTTTCATTTCTATTAAGGGGAAATTCATAAACTATAAAATCAGCCATTTTAAAGCAAGCAATTTAGTGGCATGTATGTTTTCAATACTGTGCAAACACCACCTCTATCTAGTTTCAAAATATTTTCACCACCACACCCCGAAAGACCCCAAACCCATAAGCAATTACTTCCCATTTGTCTTCTTACCCTAGCCCCTAGCAAAAACCAATCTGTTTCCTGATTCTATGATTTTTTTTATGCTTTACTTTGCTTCTTCCTCTCTCCATTAGATTTCAAATTTCTGAAGGGAAAACACATCATCTACCCTTTATGTAACCATACTTTCCAAATCTGATCATGTTAATCACTGTCATCTTTAACACTCTACCTGTTTTACACAGCCCTTACAGAATGTCCAAAAATCTGAAATAATTTCGAGTGCGTTGACTTTTCTAGCCCCAAATCCCTTACTCTTCTCACCTCAACCCTATTCCAATTTACCTTCCTCCCTCCTTTATTCTTCCCTTTCTTGTTCCTTCCTTCCTCCCTCTCTTCCTTTTTTTTTCTTTTTCTTCCCTACTTCCCATCCTGTGTCCATCCCTATCCATTTATTTCATCCTTTTTTACCTCTTCTCTCATAACTTTCATTCTTCTCTTTTCCTCTTCTCTTCATATTGTATATATCAGCTTCTCATCACTCACTATTCTGTAAAAATGTATTTGGTTGTACCAGGCCTTAGCTGTACCATACAGGTTCTTAGTTGTACCAGGCAGGCTCTTAGTTGTGGCATATGGGATCTAGTTTACTGACCAGGGATCAAACGTGGGCCCCCTGCATTGGGAGTGCAGAGTATTAACCACTGGACCACCAGGGAAGTCCCATCACTTGTTATCTTACTCAATAGTTATCTCCCTCTATGTCTTCCCACCCCATTACTCTCACTCATTCTCTAGTTTACTCTCCTCGCCACCTGCTCCATGTCTTTCAGTCCCTCTAACGGCCTTTTTTCCTCTTCTTGTCTCTCACTGCCATTTCCTAAACTAAGGAGACCGTCCTCCCATCCCATCTCCTATACAGTTAACTATTTAATTCATCACATTTCATCCTGTGCTACATCGGGATGCTTCTCCTGAAACTCCTAGGCTAAATTAATTCCACTGTAATATTCTATCTCATATTTCAGCATCAATTCAGTTTGTTTTTAAGATCTTCTCTTGAGAAAAAAATCTCTAATTTAGGCTGAGCCAAAGTGCAAAGAGCTACAGTTTTCTCCCCTGAAAAGCAAATGGGTTGTGGGGATATAGGCTGCAACACTTGATAAATGAAATAATCAAAAGATATGCAGAGTACATCATGAGAAACGCTGGGCTGGAAGAAGCACAAGCTGTAATCAAGATTGCCAGGAGAAATATTAATAACCTCAGATATGCAGATGACACCACCCTTATGGCAGAAAGTGAAGAGGAACTCAAAAGCCTCTTGATGAGAGTGAAAGAGGAGAGTGAAAAAGTTGGCTTATAGCTCAACATTCAGAAAATGAAGATCATGGCATCTGGTCCCATCACTTCATGGAAAATAGATGGGGAAACAGTGGCTGACTTTATTTTTGGGGGCTCCAGAATCACTGCAGATGGTGACTGCAGTCATGAAATTAAAAGGCACTTACTCCTTAGAAGGAAAGTTATGACCAACCTAGACAGCATATTCACAAGCAGAGACATTACTTTGCCAACAAATGTCTGTCTAGTCAAGGCTATGGTTTTTCTGGTGATTATGTAATGGACGTGAGAGTTGGACTGTGAAGAAAGCTGAGCTCCGAAGAATTGATGCTTTTGAACTGTGGTGTTGAAGAAGACTCTTGAGAGTCCCTTGGACTGCAAGAAGATCCAACCAGTCCATTTTAAAGGAGATCAGTCCTGGGTGTTCTTTGGAAGGAATGATGCTAAAGCTGAAACTCCAGTACTTTGGCCGCCTCATGCGAAATGTTGACTCATTGGAAAAGACTCTGATGCTGGGAGGGATTGGGGGCGGGAGGATAAGGGGACGACAGAGGATGAGATGGCTGGATGGCATCACTGACTTGATCAACGTGAGTCTGAGTGAACTCCGGGAATTGGTGATGGACAGGGAGGCCTGGCGTGCTGCGATTCATGGGGTCGCAAAGAGTCGGACACGACTGAGTGACTGAACTGTATGACTGACTGACAATTCACTGGGCTGTTCAAAGATGAGGTGTAGTACCAATGCCAGGTATGACTAACATTATCTCCTAAATCTGTTCATTTGATTATTCTTTGCAAGTGCTTCTCCAATGGTAATATTGGGTAAGTAAGTAAGTAAGTGAAGTCGCTCAGTCATGTCCGACTCTTTGCGACCCCGTGGACTGTAGCCTACCAGGCTCCTCTGTCCATGGGATTCTCCAGGCAAGAGTACTGGAGTGGGGTGCCATTTCCTTCTCCAGGGGGTCTTCCGGACCCAGGGATGGAACCCAGGTCTCCCACATTGGAGGCAGACGCTTTAACCTCTGAGCCACCGGGCACTATGAATTCAACAATAAGGTTAAAATCCTAATTTCTATTTATTTGACTTCTATTAAGCCTATCTATTTATGGAGGCTTCTACAGAGAAATATGAAGAAACATGTAGGTATTGAAGACAGAGTTAAAATGTTTATTAAATCACTGATACCATTCAAGTAACTTGTGAGAAAGTTTTATCAAAGAAGTCATTCATTTAGCTTATGGGATCTTTATGATACACACAATAAGAAACACTTAGAGAAGTTATAAAGCAAACAGTAAAAGAGAGCCTTGTGCCAAGGGTCTGGGAACCAATAATCTGAAAACAGATAAAAAGAACAAAGGGGTACATTCAATTCCCAACCAGTCCTCTCTCCTTTTGTGTGCCACCCAAGGTCCAAGTCAGGATCAATAGAGAACAAAGTCAGGGTTTGTTTCAAGCAGACAAGTGAAGCAAGTTGTTCTTCCAAAGACCTGGTAATCTTCTGAAAAATCACTTGCCCCTGTACAGGCTATTCCTTCCCCAACTTCCATAGAGCACATTCAGTTCAGTTCAGTCACTCAGTTGTGCCCAACTCTTTGCGACCCCATGAACTGCAGCATGCCAGGCCTCCCTGTCCATCACCAACTCCCAGAGTCCACCCAAACCCATGTTTATTGAGTCGGTGATGCCATCCAACCATCTCATCCTCTGTCGTCCCCTTCTCCTCCTGCCCTCAATCTTTCCTAGCATCAGGGTCTTCTCCAACGAGTCAGCAAAATAAAGAATAATGTGGTTTTTGCTTCTGATGCAGACAACTCTAGGCTTATTATTTTGTTTAATGGTAATCATTTTCCAATATACTGGTTTGCCCCCAAAACAAATAGTGATATCCTCTCAGTGATGACAGTTGTAGAAAATTACAGGAACTCAGGACCAAACCCTTCTCCCAGATTATGTTAAGACTGCCTAAATATACAAGCCTTATGTATTATCCACTTGCTGTATGTAGACATCACTCCTGGTGATGTCAAGTACAATGATCCATTTAAACTTCAGGGTAAGCCTATATAGTAGATGTTAACTCCAGTGAACCTCAGAGAGGTTATACAATAGTACCAAGTTTATATACTTTCTGTCTGACTTCCATCCCCAGAAAGCTATAGTGGAGAGTCCCAAATGAAGTGCTGATAAACTTCATTTATAGAACAAAGTCTAAGCTTATTATTCTGAAATTATTATTCTGTGGATATTTAACGTGACAGAGGACTTTAAAAAAATTTTTTTAAGTGATTTACAGGAGTCTTTAGGTATAGATTTCTTTTCTGGTTTATGTCACATACTTTTTCGATATGAAAGAAGTCACCAATACTGAGCTACCATATATTATACTAAATAAAGACAACTGAAATACACTTAAGCCAAGAAAGTCACTTTACTAGTCAATGACATAGTATTTGGGGACTTACTGCTAAGAATCTCTCTTTGGAGTAAATTCCAAATAATCTTCACTTTCCCATATCACTGGGAGGTACCTTTGAAAAGAGCAAATGGCTCTTGGATTAATGTCTAGGAAAATGTTTCCAGATGAACTTCATTTCAAAAAGATAACTTGCCAACAACTCACTAAAATCTTTGAGTCAGTTTCTTTGGTGTGTGGCTAAGCAATGTTCATTTGGGGGAAGAAAAAGAAAAACTTCTTAACAATCTGTTTGGATCTGTTTAAAGCAAACATATGCAAAACCCGGGTGACTAAGGGTACTTTTTTTTTTTTTTTATTGGATTGAAACAATGCAAACTACACACTGTGTCTAAATGTTTAATATAAACATTTACACTGAATATATTTGCAGATCAACAGCTGCTCAAACAAAAGCAGCGAATCTAATGGATTTCATAGTTGAAGCCCCCAATCAAAATGGAGTTTACATTCACTGCTCATGGCTTATTCAGTTGCACTTGTGTATAGGCCTTTGTTTCAAAATAATTATCTACTTTTAATCTTCTTCCAAGAAACAATCCAAAGAAAGTTTCTTAGTTCACGTTTCTAGACCAAATGAGGTACAGGGCAATTAATTTTATTCCTCAAACAAAATCCAGTTAGTATTATTGATATGGAATAATACTTTGCTATCATAATGCAATTATGCTATGTATGGTCATTTCAACTGAACATATACAAAGACATTCCAAATGCATCTGAATTTTCTATCGCTGTTCCATGTACAATTCAAAGCATTTCAGTTAAGGGCTCTTGCAAATGCCTGGGGACAATGCACTGAACACCTCCCTTTGTAAGCAATCAGTAAATTGGTTTATAATTTTGCAGGAATTTGAATCTTACTGGAGGACGCTGATGTGTAGGAGTCAGTCACTCAGAATATGTACAGATTCTGAAATATGTATACCATTTCAGTTATATTATACTTTATTGTTCATTGTACACATAATCATCTCTGGAAAAGTGATGGAAATGGAGTTCATTTCTAAAAATGAGTAATGAGTGATAACTGTTAATGTTAGCAATAAAATTCAGGAGACAATAAAGATGTCTTTATGAGTAATGGTACTCTAAGAAGAAATAACAGCACTCCACCCATACAACTACTGCAAGAAGGGGGATTATAGACTATGTTGGTAGTCATTAAGTTGGTATTCTTAAACGTAGTAGAGTGTACTCCTCATAAATGAAAGTTATAAATTATAAAATCACATAATAAATGTGATTAAATGAAGGTATAACTATTTAGTTTTATATAACATTTCCTTTGGAGATGACTTTTGGATCTGGCATTCTTATGCCTTAGCTAAAGGTGGAAGACACTCAGCTAAACTCTTGGAGAAGGTACAGTGCCTCAACTCTTTTATGTCCTCTAGTAGTAAGACTCAAATATGTTACAAGTGACTAATCTTACTCAGTTAGGTTAAAACCTAACTTCTTTCTTATTTTGAACAGAAGCAAGGCTATATTTAGCTCTTTGACCCCAAAATAATTTATTTTATCTCCTTTCTTCCCCCTTCATTTGATCTAAAAACAACATTCTTTCTTGAAATACTAATGAAAACAGTTTTTCTTAGTGATGAACATATACAACTTTATGACAACTTTCTTTTAATTTTGTAAATAAGGCATTCCAAAGCCACTCGGATGCTGAAACTCTTTCTGTCATGGCCTTGTGTTATTTTTGTTGTTGCTGCTATTTTGACAAATAATTCTTATAAACATTTCTATTACTGCTGTATCTTCATGCTAGGGCCCCATATTCACTCTCAATCTACCTTTTATAATGCTGACAAAATATATTTCCTAGAGTATCACTTTTTATTATGGAATTTCCCAGCTCACAAATCTTAATGGCACCCTAATGCTAACTTCAGAGAAGGCAATGGCAACCCACTCCAGTACTCTTGCCTGGCAAATCCCATGGATAGAGGAGCCTGGTAGGCTGCAGTCTATGGGGTCGCTAAGAGTCGGACACAACCGAGCAATTTCTCTTTCATTTTTCACTTTCATGCATTGGAAAAGGAAATGGCAACCCANACTTCAGAGAAGGCAATGGCAACCCACTCCAGTACTCTTGCCTGGCAAATCCCATGGATAGAGGAGCCTGGTAGGCTGCAGTCTATGGGGTCGCTAAGAGTCGGACACAACCGAGCAATTTCTCTTTCATTTTTCACTTTCATGCATTGGAAAAGGAAATGGCAACCCACTTCAGAGTTCTTGCCTGGAGAATCCCAGGGACAGGGGAGCCTTGTGGGCTGTCATCTCTGGGGTCGCACAGAGTAGGACAGGACTGAAGCGACTTAGCAGCAGCAATGTCAACTTACAGGGATCCAGTTTGTTGTTGTTGTTTTGTTTTAAATTAAAATCACTGGTTTACTTAAGCTCAAATGTCATCAAGTCTAATAAGAGGGGAGTGTTGAAAAATATAATGTGCTATATATACCTCCTTACTCTTTGGAACTGTACAAGATGCATCATAGAGATCATTTTACACAATCTTTTTAATAATCCTAGAATGTGAAGGGAAAAAATGAGACATGGGCAACTTACTTGTAGTAAGTGCCAAATTTGGATTTGAACTAGCCTCTTAGTCTCCAGTAGTGATATCTGTGTATGAGAGCAAAGGGAAAAAAAAAAAAATGCTACAGGGATTCACGGATAAGGTGAGGATTGCTGAGGATACAATACCTAGATGTTTTATTCTCACATCCTTGTAGAATGGCATCCTTGTAGATTGCTACTGTTTAAAGACAACTGGCACAAAGCTGCAGCTAGTGACCCACATTTATTTCAGTATCATTTTCACCCTAAATCAAGACCAGTTCTATCATCTCTTCAAGTACAGGCCTCGGATTGCTGGCTAATTCTCAATTGCTCATATCTAGGAGTTCTGCTCCAGAGGTCTGGCCTCTGTCCCATAAGCATGTACTGCTAACACTGCCCTAGGGTTCACTGAACACTGGTATTCCAAATAAATATTTGCTGCTAATTTTTTATAGCTGATTATGTTCTATCACAATCCTTGTCTAGAAATGGTAACAAGAAAGAAAACAATGTCACAGTATGTATTTATAGATATTCATTCATTATTTCAGTTTCTGACAGATAATTGAGCTCACACCATGTGGCAGAAATATTTTTAGAGCTTGAAGCTATAAAGGTGAGATACACTCCGCGCACCCAAATAACTCAATATAATCAGGATCAGTGATTCAGCAGCCAGTTCTCTGGAGTACTAGAAGTTCAAAAAAACATGTACCCATTGCTTTTTAATTCATAATTAATAATTTAAATATACTTAAATTTAATACTTTTAATAATTAATTTAAATAACATATATTTGAATTATTTAAATATATTTAAATTATTTAATTATATAAAGGAAATAGAAAGATAGGAGTTTCATCTATGGGAGGGAAGATTATGTAATTGTGCAATTGTGACATTCAGATTTTCATGCATTATTAACATAAAACAGAATTATATATATATATTTTATATGTGAATGGATTATATCATATACATAAAAGGAAATTATATATGATATATTCTATCAATTATTAACAATGGTTCTCTGTGATGGATTGTGAATTAATTACTTGTGGTAATTTTTTTGAAGTTTCAAATTCCAATAATAATTGTATTTTTATTTTCTGAAAAAGACAAACACCAATTACAAAAATATATTTTATTCTGCCTTCCTGGTAGTGTATACCACTCTGACTACTTTTAACAAGTCCTACCCACATCATTATATATTAATATATGTTATAATAATATGTAATATATAATAATATAATGATGTATGACTATTTTAGTTTTGCTTTTGTCACCTGTGCTTTTGGCATTACATCCAAGAAACCACGTCAAGATAAATGTCAAGTTTTCTCCCCATGTTACTTTGAGGAGTTTTATAGATTCAGGCCTTACATTTAAGTCTTTAATCCATTTTTAGTTCATTTGTGATTGATGTAAGGTAACGTGTGACTTTATCTTTTGCATGTGAATATACAGTTTTCCCAACATCATTTGTTGAAAAGGGTGTCCTTTACACATTGTGTATTGTTATGCCTTGCAGAAGTTTAGTTGACTGTATATGAGTGGGTTTATTTCTTAGCTCTCTATTCTGTTTCAATGCTCTATGTGCCTGTTTTATACTGGTACCATACTATTTTAATTAATTTGCCTTTTTAGTATAGTTTGAAATCAGAAAGTGTAATGCTTCAGAGTTTGTTCCTCTTTCTCAAGATTGCTTTGGCTATTTGTGGTCTTTTGCAGGTCAATACAAACTTTAGGATTTTTTTTTCTAGTTGTTTTAAGAATTGATACTGGAATTTTGAGGGGGGGCATTAAATCTGTAGGTCCTCTTGGGTAGTATGGGCGTTTTCACTATATTAATTCTTTTAATCCATGAACATGAAATATCTTTCCATTATTTGTGCCTTGTTCAATTTCTTTCATCAGTATTTTATACTTTCAGTGTATACATCTTTTACTTCTTCTGGTTAAACTTATTTTTAAGTATTTGTGCTTGATATTTTAACTGGAATTGTTTTGAATTCTTTTTGAGACAGCCTGTTGTCAGTGTGTAGAAATAAAACTAATTTTGGTACATTGACTTTCTATCCTGAAAATTTACTGAATTCATTGATTAGTGTTCACTGACAGCGTGATACCACTTGGTTGGACTTTTCAACTGAGTGGGCTTACAGCTAGGTGCCATAATCACCTTTGGTCGCGTGGGGTCCCGGGCTGCGCTTCCTGGAAGACTGGTGGTGTTGTCTTGACTCTTCCTTCAAGCAGGCCTTGCAGGTTTGACTCTGCACAGCCCAAACCTGTGCTCTATAGTTGAGGAAGATCACTGGCAAGGTTATCAGCCCCGACAATACTGCTGACTGTGCTCTGCTGTAGGTTTGGGTTGTTACCAGGCTATGGGCAGGCTGCAGGTTATGTCTCAAATCTGGACAGCATTGCTGATTAAGTTCCCTGGTTGAGTAAGGCTGGTGTGTTTACCCCCGAGTTAGGTGGGGCTGAAAGCTGGGCTCCACAACTGGGTGGGGTTACTGTCTGGGCTCTCTGCTTCCATTGAGCTACAGGGTATGCTTTTCATTTCATTAGGATCATTGGCTTGGCTTCTTGCCTGATTAAGCATAGGCTATGCTCTGCAGTGGGGCAGAGTCTCTGACATGGCTTACTACCAGGATGAGGCCAAGAGCTACCCCCTGCTAGTCTGGGCTGCTGGCTGGGAACCCAAGGTAGGGAAAACTGCCAGCTCCCTGGCAGACAGAGACACCAGGTCAGCTCTGTGAGTGCATAAAGTGGCTGGATGAACTCATTGGTCAGGTGAGGCTGCTAGCAGGGTTACGGAGACACCATGAAAATCCATGTGCTGGTCACTGTGTGTCCTATTTCTCTTTTTTTCCCTAGCTGACTCCAGGTGATTTAGTTTTGCCACCTCCCTCAAGTTCCTAATGAGACAGAATTTGGCCTCTTAGGAATAGCCTTAGATGTCAGGAATGCTAAATACATACCTTGGGCTCTGTATCTCTACTGGGTAAACTGTAGACCCAGAGAATCCCTGTCAGTGTGTGCAGGGGTGGCACAGTCAAAGTGCAACATTCTTCTCACTCTTCTAATACAGACTGTCTTTTTGGTAGTCCATGGGAGTCCTTTATTCTTAACCCTGTTCTGAGATTTATATTAGGGCATTCTTATATGTGGATATCTGCTAGTTGCTCCTTCTATGAAGAAATAATGCCAGGGACCTCCTACTCTATCATCTTTCTGGCAAACCCAGTCACTACATATATTTTAACTGGACACAGCCAGGTAGACATTATCATTATGATAGAAATACAGAAAAGGATTTGTGGCCAAAACACAGAAGAGGCAGTGCTAATAGTAATAGCATATATAGTTATTTTTTGTTTGTTTGTTTTGGAAAGGTGTAAGGTTCATGATTTTCAAAAAACAAAATATCTCTAAAATAAGAGACAAGCAACATATAAGCCAGTTCTTTAAAAACATCACAGATGCAATGAAGTCATGGCAGAAGCTCATCAACTTATTAAGAAAGATGGAGGAAGACACATTTTTTCCATGGTGAACTTGGTAGAGCCCATTAATTTAGGACACACTTGACAACAAACAATGTAACCAGAGCACGGCAGATTTGCAGAATTCCATTATTCATGGACTGGTTCTATACAAGTTACTAACAGTAAGCAATTAAGAGCTGTTCAGTTCAGTTCAGTTGCTCAGCCGTGTCCGATTCTTTGCAATCCCATGGACTGCAGCATGCCAGGCCTCCCTGTCCATCAGCTATAGGCCATCCTAATAATCTTATCATCCCATAACAATTTAACAGTGAATGGAAACATGATTTAAAGATTTCTTTAAGATGGAGAAAGAACTGAACTTCAGCTAAAGTAATAAAAGAGATGATTACAGACCAAATAAGAGAATATGCTGAAACAGACTTAAAGACAACTTACAGGCTCAGCGATGGTGGGGTTCCTCTTCCTTGTAAACGTAGAAAGTGTTTCTGAGACTAGACCAAACCAACAACTGTCTTTCATTTCCTCAAGCTCTACTCTCACTGTATAAACTCGGTGATAGAAAGAGAAGTTTCTCTTGGCTTACAAATAGATAGCTGCCTTTTGGAAGAACTGCAAGGAAAAGAAAGGAGTGTCAGTGACAAAGTATTCATATTTCTTCAGATTCTTATACTTGTATGACATTGCTTTAGGTAAAATATGCAAATTTATTATTTCCAATTCTTCTTTCCTAATAATCTTACGTGTAGCTGAATAACCCTGGATTTGAGGTGATGTTCAGTTATAACATGTAGGGTAAATCTTTCTTCCTTCATGTCAAAGGTAATGGTAATAGCACTGAAAACCTAATGTGCATCAGGGTTTTATATGAGCTTACTCTTTCTGGCCTTACCACCATTCTTTAAGTTGCACATTATTTTAAAGAGAACTGGCATCCTGGGAGATATTCTGAGTATCAAAAACACGTCACTTGTAGGTCTTGCAGGAGAGTTATGAAACTAGTTATCTCTAAGTTGAATAGCCTTCCAACTTTATAATATTGCCAGAAAAAGGCTTAAATGTGTGCTGTAGGAATAGTCGATTAACTTTAAAATAAACTTTCATATATTAATTATAAGATGTTTCACAATCAAAGAATGCCTTTTAAACTGGCAACTTAATATGAACTTTACAAATTAATCAATTAGCATCTTACAGACTCAGGCCTTATAAACCAAACATTGAGTCAGCCTGATCTCTTAAGATTAATTTATATGATTTGTCTAAAGTATCATATACCACAAAAACGTATTTAAGAAATGGATATTCAAAGAACAGAATGCTATTGCTTTATTTATAGGATAACCAAAATAAAGTAGACCTGACTAGAAGAAATTATTTAGGAGGTATTAGGTCATGATAGTAATATTCTGAACTTATAATCAGTAGCACAGGCTGGAAGTTAAGCTTTACCATGAATGAGGTATCCTCAGAAAACTCAGTTAAAATTACTGAATTTAAGTTTCCTCACCTGAAAATTGAGGGTAATAATGACCAACTTGCATCACTGCTATAAATGAAAAAAATATATAGTAGAATAAACGTTTCATAGTATGTTCAAAATTGTGTTAATAAAATAATTAGAAATCTATGAAAAATCCCTTTCTAAGTTGTACTCATTCAACACATTTTTGTTGACCGTCAATACTTATCAGTCTGTAGAGCTGCCATAACAAGATATCACAGACTATGAGGCTTAAAAAACAAAAATTCATTTCTCACAGCTCTGGTGTCTGGAAGTTTAAGATCAAGATTGTAGACTGGTTTGATTTCTCCTAAAGCCTTTTACCTTGACCTGCAAATGGCCCTTTTCCTGCTGTGTATGTGTATGTGTGTATGTAAGTATATATAGATATATAATCTTTTCTTCTGGTTACACATACTCTCTGGTGCATCTTTTCTTATAAGGACATCAGTCAGATTGAATTTAGGCCCACTCAAATGACTTCAGGCTTAATTACCACTTTAAAGTATCTCTCTCCAGATACAATCACATTCTCATATATTAAAGGGTATGTCTTCAACACAGAAATTTTGAGTGGACATGGTTCAGCCCATAACACCAAACATTAGGGTAAGGAACTGACTAAACTATGCACAAAACAAACTTGTTACTTGATCTCAAATAATTTTTGTCTGGGGAGGTATAGGTGAATTAAAAGGATACTATAACACCCTGTGATAAATGCCCTTAGGGAAACCATGGGCTGCATGAAAGCAGAGAGTGGAAACATTCTATTCATATTTAGAGATCGAGGAAAGATAACCATGGAATTTCTTCTAAATTGTCAACTGATACAGAAGTATGTGTCAAATTTATGAAAATCAAAAAGCTAAAGGGTACTCCAGGTATAGGAATCAATCTGTGCAAAGTCATAGAACTGAGACTATTCAATTAGGGAACTTAAGTGATCCTGAAGTGTGGGAGGAAGAGAAAAGAAGAATATGCAGAGATTTTAAAAGCACGGTGCTG
Source organism: Oreotragus oreotragus (assembly GCA_006410675.1). Taxonomy (NCBI): domain Eukaryota; kingdom Metazoa; phylum Chordata; class Mammalia; order Artiodactyla; family Bovidae; genus Oreotragus; species Oreotragus oreotragus. Next base: position 254,117 of record SJYX01006689.1, on the reverse strand, counting down.
CCATAATGCTTCCTTCAAGCCAAATTAGAGCTTTTGACTTAATCCTAATTGCACTGAGAGCCATATAAAAATGTGTTAGATCAGAATGACATATTAGTAAGTTTGTCTTTTAGAAAGATTTGTGATGCATAAATAAACTGATGAGAGACAAAATGAAATCAGAAAACCCATTTATGAGATTCCTCAGTGTACCAGTCATGATAGCCTGAGACATGGAAATATCAAAAGGGATGAAAAAAATTGTGAGTGATCTGTGGGGCAGAATTTATATTGGACTGGTTGAGAAAGGATTTTAGAGAGTGCAGAAGACTAGAAGACGACTGTCAAGCTACTGACCTAAGTTTGTGAGTTGGTGGTAGTAATGTTGCTTGGAAGGAGGGTTAAAATGAATGGGAGGTTTTGGAGGGAAAGGATATATTCCGTTTAGATGCACTGGTTTTCAGGTGGATATCTAACTGGAGATCAAAGACACAAAGACACAGCAGGTTCCATGGGGTCTGGTTGTTGATACTTGCATTTTAGTAAAGCATCTTCAACCAAATTAATTTCTACTATTTCTAAGGCAAAATTCATTTATGTCAATTCTTTGCTTTTTTAAGATACCACTAATAATTACTAGTTTTCTTTTACCTCCTTTGGAGAAATTATGGATAATAAGAGGTAATTGGCTTGGTTTTTCTGACCATTATTTCATGAATCTGCAGACATCAGTTCAGCTTAAGATATGTCTGTGTATTCTGTAATAAAATATGTCTATCCCATGCTGAAAGATGCAAAGAGACAAGCCATGAAAATTTATGTAGGGAAGTCTCTGTTATTGCCGTTAAGAAAACTTGAATAAAGTCTAAAACTGTGCATTTAGAAAAAAGTAAGAAAATTCATTTAAGATCATGAATTACTGAATAATAAAAAAATAACCTGTTTTAAAAAATAGGCAAAAATTTTGAATAGACATTTCTCTAGAGAAGATTCATAATCAGTAAAAACTGGCTCAAAATCACTAATCATTAGGGCAAATTAAAACCACAGTGAAATAATACTGTATACCATTAGAATGGTTATTATCAAATACACACACACATACACACACCAGAAAATAACAAGATTTGACAAGATTGTGGAGAAATTAAAACCCTTACACATTGTTGGTAGAAATGTAACATAGGGCCACAGTTTCAGAAAACATTAAGACAGTTTCTCAAAAAAATTAAACATTGAATTATCATATGTTTCAGCAATTGCATTTCTGGGTATATACCTAAAAGAACTGAAAGCAGGGACTTGAGCAAATATTTGTACACCGATGATCTTGCAGTATTATTCACATTAGCCAAAAGAAAGGAAACAAATATCCACCTATACATGAGTGGATAAACAAAATATGGTATATATATGCATAAAATATTTTATATTATTTTTTAAATTTTATATTTTAGATTTAACCATAAAATGAATGCCATTCTGATATACGCTACAATGAACACTGTAGAATTTGAAATATGCCAGTCAAAAAAGGACAGTTACTAAATGATTCCACTATCTGGAAGAGTCAAATTCATAGAAACAGAAAGTAGAATGGTGTTTGTCAGACTCAGAGAAGAGGAATGGGGAGTTATTGTTTAATAGGCACAGAGTTTCAGTTCTGCAATATGAAAAGTGCTGGAGACGGATGGTGGTAATGGCTTCACATCTATGTGTGATTAAAGCCACTAAACTGTACACCTAAATATCACTAGAACAATGAATTTTACCAAAATTTCAAAAAAACTTTAAAATAATTGTATAGTATTCCCTTTATTTATGAATTAAATTTAAACCAAAAATCTCTGTCATATAGCATGTATAATGGTATTAAGACTCCATGATATAATCAGCAATAGTGAACGCTTTCAATAATACATCAGAAGGTCAAATTTTCTTACAAAGTATTTATGTGATATGCATATGTTAAAAACAATATTATGAAATAAATGTTAACTTTTAAGCACAGATGGAGTTATAAACCCTGGGATCTTCTCTGTCCCCACTAACAGAGGCATAACAATTAGATGCTGAGATTAGAACTTACTAAGACTTGAATACAAAAAAAAAAAAAGGAATAAAATAAAAGTCAATTTGTAAGCAATATTGGTATGTCTATAATTTATATAAATATTTCAGAGGATATTTAGAAAAAGCCTCATGGTAATGAGTTTCAATATATCAAAGCAGAAATAAACACATATGTTCACAGTGTCTCGGAGAATAATACAAATAAATTATTACAAAATGAGAAAAAGATTGATTGGACTGATACTCTTTGGAGCTGCTGTTTCTTTTTGGTTAATATCATTTATTATATGAAGTTGCTTGAAACTTCTTAAAAGTCTTTAATATTAGCTTGTTAAATATCATCATAAATGTTTTAGAGTTTGGTTATTGCTTTCTTCAGATCCATAACCTTGCTTTAATAACCCACATATATCCATATCCACTTAGTAAGCACATTACATTGTATCATTAAGTTATACAATGAGTATAATTGCTTTACTTCCTACTGATTCTCTCCTAGGTCTACGACATGAGCAAAGTATTTTCTCTCAGGGCCTTGTAGTCTGGAAACCTCCTGGCAGCTGAGGGATCAAGCCAAGTGAGAATCATCATATCCCTCTCAACATCTTAATTATTTATTACCTTGCTCCAAGCAGGTCAGGGCTTTTTCTGGGGACACTGTCAATCTGTCTGACTTCAGTCAGGAAAAAAAAAAAAAAAAAAAAAAACACAAAAATCCTCAGAGCTCACTCTCAGTTAGAGGCCAAATGCCCAATGTCTGAGGAGAGCTCCAAGGAGCTTCAAGCCCTCATTAGGGTATAAATGGGATTTTCTGATCAAATTTGTATATAAAAAGTCAAATCACTTAAACACAAACAAATTTCTTGATTACATGCTTCAAATTCTTTAGATTTACCTCTTTAGATTTCCTGTTTCTTTCTGACACTATGCCATTTTCACAAATTCTTAGCATGTCCTCAAGAGACTAAAAGGAAAGGATAATGGGAAACTCGAATGACTGTTTTGGACTTTAGCTTCAGTCAGAAATTAAATGTGAAGAAAACTTGAAACTGTTGGCAAAATGATAAACTTGGAACATCAGTGATTTCAGTTACCTTTGACCCCCCTCAACACACCTTACTACCCATGAATGTCTTCCCTGAACAGCTAGTGGAACTGAAACACCTGTATTCACCATTTGTTACTTGTTAAAAGTGGTTCTTTCTTTGAGATATATATATTGTGTTCTTAAGAGACATGGAATATCCAGTTGGGAATCCAGGCAGGGGTTGCTTTAGGGAGATTAAATATTAGTGGGAATCTCTTATTGCACCAAGTAAAGGCTTCCCTGATAACTCAGTTGGTAAAGAATCTGCCTGCAGTGCAGAGACCCTGGTTCAATTTCTGGGTCAGGAAAATCCACTGGGGAAGGGGTAGGCTACCCACTCTAGTATTCTTGGGCTTCCCTTGTGCTCAGCTGATAAAGAACCTGCCTGCAATGCAGGAGACCTGGGTTCAATCCCTGGGTTGGGAAGATCCCCTTGAGAAGGAATAGGCTACCCACTCCAGTATTCTGTCCTAGGGAATTCTATGGACTGTTACTCCATGGGGTAGCAAAGAGTCGGACACATCTGAGTGACCTTCACTTCACTTCAAAATAATCTAGTTTGATTCTGAGGAGGCCTGTGAAGGCCTACAATGTTTAAGTCTACAAACATTCTCCAACTCTCTTCTTTCATTCAGTGCTATAACAGATGTACCCAATGCTTGAATGTATAAGACCAAGACTGAGCTATCACCCAGGTAATTATCTAGATAACAGAGATCATGAAATTATAATGTGTATGAATATCCCTGGGGAACTTTGTATACATGAATATTTCTGCAGAATACAGAAAAATTCTGATCTAGAGATGTTTGAAATAGCTGAATAATCTTTCTTAAAAAAAAAAACTGAAGATTTTCATTCATTCAAAAACTTGTTTTACTCCATGTGTTTTTGATAAAGTATGTGTCTGGCAATGATTTTAGGTCAGCCCTCTTCCTCATGGCCATGCTGTGACCATTGCAGTGGGAAAATTTCCCTTAAGCATTCCATGCTGCTGCTAAGTAGCTTCAGTCGTGTCCACCTCTGTGCGACCCCATAGACGGCAGCCCACCAGGTTCCCCAGTCCCTGGGATTCTCCAGGCAATAACAGTGGAGTGGGTTGCCATTGCCTTCTCCAATGCATGGAAGTGAAAAGTGAAAGGTAAAGTCAGTCGTGTCTGACTCCTAGCAACCCCATGGACTGCAGCCTAGCAGGCTCCTCTGTCCATGGGATTTTCCACACAAGAGTACTCGAGTGGGTTGCCATTGCCTTCTCTGATAGTTTACTTAAAAATGAAAGGGGTCCCATTTCATCATAGCCACAGGCCTACCATGTATGACAATGGTATACTTTGGTGATTAATCAGAGGGTACTTTTAATTTTTGTTCTGAGGACACTGACAGAAAATATGCATATTTTCACTCTAAATTGTAAACATGATCTTATCATGCCTCTTCTGAAAGTCCCTTAGCTACTACACAATTATCAGTTAAATTTTTCGAATTTTGGGGAGGAACTTCAGAGAGTACCAGCCACAAAAGTAGCTGGGGACAGACCCTCAGTGTGTCGATCTTCCTTTCCATCTGCACTGCCTTGCACAACCAGAAAACTGAAGTTTCAACATGTTTTGTTTATTGGATTTCTGAAGAAATTTTTGATTGGGTTTTAAAATGAATCAAAGACAGAATCAATGTGTCAGATTTACTCTCCCTGACACAAAACACAAGTTCCATTATCATCCAGCTCCAGATGTCTTGTCAGGTTTGCCTGTCCCAACTTCTCCATTTGTCTACCTAACATGTAATTAGTAACATGTAATTAGTTGCAGTTACCTGGATGTGACACACTTTAGAAAATCTGAGGCTGTTTTCTGTTTCTCATAGTTTCTTCCTGTGGGTATACTATCTAGTTCATTTCTACCCATCTCCTAGGATTCCTAGAAACATTTTAAGGCTATATTTGGAGCCCCTTTTCTGAGATTATTCTTATGAATAATTTTGCTATAACCCAGACTGCAGTGCAGCATAATCTTGATATATATATATATATATATATATATATATATATACACACACACACACATACACACATTCATGGAAAAAAAGCCCTTTGAGTACTGACTGATACCATGTCATGTTTAGTTTAAATTTCCAGTACCTAACATTTTGCTGGATATATGANTTTGCTATAACCCAGACTGCAGTGCAGCATAATCTTGATATATATATATATATATATATATATATATATACACACACACACACATACACACATTCATGGAAAAAAAGCCCTTTGAGTACTGACTGATACCATGTCATGTTTAGTTTAAATTTCCAGTACCTAACATTTTGCTGGATATATGATATGTGCTAGTACTTGTTTATGAAATAAATAGAAATATAAAACAATTCCTCTTTCATTTACTCTCTTTTAATGTGTTATTAACGCTTCTGGCTTTATTTTTATTTCTCATGTATATACTAGCAAAACAAATTCAAAAGATTACCTGGATTTTGTTAGAGATAAAAGAAATTAAGTCAAATAATATGTAAATCTTTGAAAGGATCGAGCAATACTTCAGGCTTTGCTACATTAACAGGTTTGTTTTTTTCTTTTTTGGTTCTTTTTTACAACTACTTAGACATCAGGTGGAGGATATATAGCCTAACCATGTTCAGCAGTTCCCTACTCTCCTCAAGATAAAAGCATTCTTCAGCCCTGGAAACTCAGTTCTTTGAAATTGAGATCTTTCCCCATTCAAGTTCCATCTGATTCTACATCTTTCTACATATTTAAGATCCAGACATAAAGGATCATTTAATTTTCTTTAAAAAAGGCCAGGATATTGTAGGTCTTCATGGCTTTCAGAATGGGGTTGTCTACCTGGAAAGTTAGGTTCCTCCTAAGTTGGTCAATACTTACTAATACCTTGAGACCCACTTCAAATTGTTATTCATTACACAGCCTGTCTTGGTAAATATGTTCTGTTAAAGCGCTTGCTTGATCTTATAATTTTAGGTCTCCCTTCCTCCTCACTGACATGATGTCATCAAGGAAGTTTAAAAAATTTACCTTAAACACATCCATTTTTATCTCAAAATAAAATATGCATCATTTTGTTATAGTTAACACTCTTGTATATGTGAGGGTGTTAAACACTGGTTATCATTTAAATAAAACAGGATGCTTTCCTCAGTAATTTGATTAATTCTTGTTATGTGGGACTGATTTATTTCTTTTACTCTTCTATGAATTTTAGCATTTGTATAGAATCATGTATACAACAAATGGGATGGAGACAATTACACTGTCTCCAAAAGACCACTTCAGGTTATCCCTTTATAGTCTTATCATTCCCCCAACCTTAACCCCTGGCAACTGCTGACTTGAATTCTACCGTTATAGTTTTATTTATATTTTTTAGAAGATAATACAAATAGAATCATAAAACATGTAACCTTTTGAAACAGGCATTTCTTTTTTTTTTTCTCAATGTAACACTCATTTTATATAAACGTATGGAAGTCACACTACAAAATAGCCCCATTGGAGGGCGGAAAGTCAACATTATGTTTTTGTTAAACCTACCTCTGCCTTCTAGGTTGGGCCCCAGCTTGGGGATACCTGTTGCTTTGGGAAGGCTGGGGCTTATGCCAAGAGGCTGCTGAAGATGCTGTGTGGCCGACCCCTAGGCCAAACTTTCTTTGGTATGTGGTACATGGTACATTCTCTGGCCCTCCTTAGCCTAGGGAAGAATTCTGGGAAAGAGGGTTCTGGAGAGCAAGACCCAGGAATTCTGGAGGCACTTAGAAATAGAGTGGGGAGGACCAAGTCACAAAGTAGAGTCTGAAGCTTAGAGCTTGCACCTTTGGAGATGGGGGCACAACAGTTACAAGTAGGAGGAACCTGGGTTGTCAGATAAGCAGGAAGCATTTGCCTTTTTTTTTTTTTTCTGGTCCAGGTACCCAGGCCTCTTCCCCTGTTGGTTCAACTCCTGCTGGACCCCATATTTCCAGGGATAAGCCCTGGATTCCTGCCTGCTCCCTCACAGCTCTTCCCCATGCAGTACCCCCTCACCTCAGAGTGGCCAGACCTTAGGAACACAGCACTGGTCTTAGGATTTAACCAGGAAATGGGCTTATTAGAAGAGGCACCCCTGTAAAAATATACAAAACATCTGGGGGGGCTATGTGGAAGGGAAGATAAATATGTACCTGGAACACCTTTCATTTAGCTCCTTCTCCCATAGCCCTCAGAAAGCCTGAGGACTTGGTGGTAGATGAAAAGGAGGGGGGCACTTCGGCCTTTGGCTTACTGAGGCCTCAAAAGCAGTGATGGTGCAGCTCAAGAAATAATGAGATATGACCTCTGAAATTGCCCCACTCTCATGTACACACACATATATCCCTTTGTAGAGGCTTGTGATCTCTGCCCTCCCTGTAATTCCAAGGTCCAACTGATGCTTGATTTCATGGTGGTTGGGACTTTTGCTCCCAGGTTCCATGACTTCAGAGGTGGCTGGTGAGGTCATGACCTCTATCCTCCAGTCCTGACTTGAAACCTTTAGGACCTTGTCAAAAGGAAGGGAGGATGGAGTTATGCCCCTGCCTCTCCCCTCACCTCACCTGTCAGCCTGGGCTGGGCCAGGCACCCAAGGAGGGAAATCAGGCTGAGGGATGGGCACAAGCAGAGGTGGTGCCCCCAAAAGGGCTCCTGGCGGGGTCTTGCTGAGAAGGTGAGGGATTCCCTGGACCACAGTTGGTGGCCTCGTTCTCTGCTTGTGAGAACATACATTGGTGCAGCCACTATGGAAATCAGTATGACTTCTCCTCAAAAAGCTAAAAATTGAACTAGCATATTAACAAGCAATTTCACACCTGGATATATATCCAAAGAAAATGAAAAACACTAATTCAAGAGATACGTAGACCACAATGTTCATAGCAGCATTATTTACAACATCCAAGAGTTGGAAACAACAAATGAACAGATATAAAAGATGTGGTTTATAATACTACTCAGCAATAAAAAGAATGAAATCCTGCTATTCTCAACAACCTTGATGGACCTAGAGGGATTATGCTGAGTGAAATGTCAGAAGACAAAAGACACATACTCTATTTAATCACATATATGTGAAATCTAAAAACAAACAAACAATCATTACTATAACAAAACAGAAACAGACTCACAGATATAGAGGGGAAACTAGGGGTTACCAGTGAAGAAAGGGAAAGTAGAAGGGGCAAATTAGAGTTAGTAGATTAAGAGGTTGAAACTACTGTGTAGAAAATAAATAAACTTCAAGAGCATATTGTATAGCACAGGGGATATAGTCACTATTTTATAATAACTATAGAGTATAATCTATAAAAATATTGATGAGACGGTTAGATAGGATCACGTACTCAATGAACATGAATTTGAGCAAACTCCGGGAGATAGCGAAGGAGTGGGAAACCTGACATGCTGTAGTCCATGGGGCTGTGAAGAGTCAGATGCAACTTAGCAACTGAATGACACCTGAAACTACTATAATATTGCAGATCAACTATACTTTAATTTTTAAATTAAATAAATACAAATATGCATGGACTCAGATATGACCAGAAGAATTTAGAAACAATATGCCATGATAAGAACTTCTCTTCCTATTGAGAAATGGATGATCATAAATAAGTGCTTGTGGGTCAGGATATACAGAAAGACACTTGGGTGCACCTTCAGGTGTCTGAGAATGCCTCATTGTTTTTAATATTATGAACCATAAGGCACTGACACCTCCCAGCAATCAGGAAAGTTATATCCTAGCCCAGATATGAATCCTCAAAACTGACCCTTCAGTAGATACAGCAGATTGGATATGTAGAAAGAAGGGTTATCATAGCACTCAGATGGGATGACACATTGCCAAGGATGCTGAACTGCCCTTTATATACAGTGAGTTGCTTAATACAATTATCTTTATGTTCAAACTGATTTCCTAGGCAACGGCCAAAGGAATATGGGGGTATCTACCAGAATTTCAAAATTGTAAAAGATTGGCAAATTGATTATAAGGGTCCCTTCCCTCCAAATGAGGTTTTTAAGTATGTTTCGATCTGTGTGGACACCATGTCTGGCCTAACTCAAGCTTTCTCCTGTTACCAAGCTACAAACATTAGGGCACTAGAGAAACGGAAGTACCACTGTACAGACATCCTCGAGGAACAGACAGTGATCAGGCCTCATATTTTGAGGGTCATGGCATGCAAGACTGGCCAAAAGAACACAACACTGAATGGAGGTTTCCTCTCTGCTATAACCCATAGGCATCAGGGTTGATAAAAAGGAAAAATGAAATATTATAGCAGGAGATTAAATTAGTAACAAATACAACAGCTTTGGCCTGGTGGACCAACATATTGTCCCAAGCCTACACACATCTGGATGACCAACCAGTAGAGCCTGCTATCCCAGATGCCAGACTGGAAACCCTGCCAAGACACTCAACACTGTAAAGGTATGAAAATCATAGGGAGATGGTCACTGCTCAGACTCACGTTGTGATAAACCTGTTGAGAACCCTAAACCCCATGATGCCTAGGGAAAGCCTTTCTATTGGATTTTTTTAAAATTAACTTATTTATTTTAGTTGGAGGCTAATTACTTTACAATATAGTACTGTTTTTTGCCATACATTGACATGAATTAGCCAGGGGTGCACATTCTATTGGAATTTGCAATGTAATGTCCCACAGGGATGGTGCAGCCAGAAAGCCATCAAACGAGCCATGGTCGAGCAAACGAACCCCATGGCGGACCCCTCAGGGAACATTCTGGAGGAGGAGCGAAAGAGGAGCACATATAAGAGCTAAATATGGGGAATAAAGCTTTGGAGGAGGTCATCCAGAGAACGTGACCGCTGACTGACCTCCAAGTCACCGGAGGCAGGGAATTCGGTATTCCTCAACCCCTCCCCTGTCCTGGGAATGTATCTGCTGCCCACCGTTTCCACAGCTGCAGCTGTTTTAGTGAATCGGCCTTGGAGCAGCTGAGAGAGTGTGCGCGACTGAACTCCATTAAGGCCTCCATAGGACTCTGAAGATTCTGCGGGAAGGTGCACACAACTACTTGTTTCACAGTCTCCCCAAACAAGTTTCTCATATATGTTCCTTTGCTTATTAAAAACACCACCTACCAATTTGGGGCGGGCTGCCTCTATCCCGTCACTCCATGAGCTCCAAGTTTAGGCGCCAGTTTGCGAACTAACGCGGAGTAGAGACGACCAGGCCTCGGCGTGGCTGAGGGGCCTCGGCGTGGCTGAGGGGCCTCGGCGTGGCTGAGGGGCCTCGGCGTGGCTGAGGGGCCTCGGCGTTGGTGTGCACTGACGGGGCGGCACAGAGGACTAGCCGCGGGCTTGTGCACGGCAGTGGGCGCCGCTGACAGGAGTCGGAGTCGGCGGCGTGCAGACGCACGGCTACAGGCGAAGCTGTGGGCACAGGCGACAGCGCCGCGCCGGGAGCTCCGAGCCCAGCCTCGTCAGGGCCCGCCAGTGTCTGCGCCTCGTCAGGGCCCGCCAGTGTCTGCGAGGATCCCTGCCGCGGCGCCAGCGCGTGGACTGGCTGTGGGCATGCGCACAGCGGCGGAGGCGGGTGGTGGGAATCTCGCCAGATGCTTGCACCTGTGCGGCCGTCTGAGGCCGAACTGCCTCCTGGAGAGTGACTGGATGGGCGCCAGGGGCAAGTTCTCCGCTCCCAGGCCTCCACGGTAGCACTGGATGTGGCAGCTGGTGAGGAGGAGGACAGAAGCAGGTAGAGACTCAGTCACTGGTGTTTCTAAATGCGAGAAAACCTGTGGAGTCCTCAGTGACAGGAGCGGCCTGGGTCTGTGGTGGCTGCTTCAGCTGCTGTTTTCTTCAGTGAGGAGAACGACAGGTGTCCTCTGCAGAGCTGTGCACTGGGGTCCACAGTGAGGTCCTCAGTGACGAAAGTTCAGGGGGCCACTGGCATATGCAGTGGCTGTCCAGACCCTCAGAGACAAGGGCTTGTGGAGTCGTTGGTGGAGCAGGTGGCTGGAAACTCTGGGCTGGTTTCCATAGCCTCTGCTTCCTTGTTTCGTGCTGTCTCTAGACAGCCTGGCAGTGCCAGTCTCTGAATGGGATGAAACCAGAGCTGGTGCTCCTGCAGGGCCCTGAAAAGTTGGGTAGCTGCTTACCCTCCCTGTTTTTTTCCTGGTGAAGGGAATTATCTCGAGTCTGGGACTTCCTGTCAGCACCAAGCTGTCCCACCCTGGGGGATGGGATGAGACTGGCAACTTGAAACTGTTCTCCCTTCCCTTTTTGTGAAGTCATTATCGGACTTTTCTCCCCAGTCTGTTGCTGAAGCTTCTGAGTGGATCCCTGAGCTCTCCCAGAGCTACTTAAATTTGTGGATAGCTCTCTAATTGTAGTGCTGTCTGAGGGCATGAAGGCTGCAGTCGGCTATTCCACCATCTTGGCAAGATCGCCCTTACCCACTCCCTACCCCCACATTTTCTTTTTTTTTTTTTTTTTTTT
>SJYX01006689.1:222328-242318 GCA_006410675.1 Oreotragus oreotragus | reverse complement strand
CATTTTTTTTTTTTTTTTTTTTTTTTGAGTGAGCTTCTGTATATCTACAAAATATAATCCTGTAATTTTGATTTGAATGAAATCAAATCTGTAAGAAAAAGTAGGAGGAATGACATTTTTACCAGGTAGAGTCTTCCAATCCATGAACACAATATGTATCTCAATTATTTTAAAGATCAAATTGGTTTTATTGAGCAGTTCATGGATTGATAAATAGAAATTTTATCCCTATCCATCTCTGCTTTTGGGGTCTTCTTTGATTCTTTCATCAGTGCATTTAGTTTTCAGAATACAGTTTATATATGTCTTACATATTTGTACATGAGTATTTCCTTTTGGAGTTAAATATTTACATTGTTGCTTTTGAATATTTTCATTGTTGTTGAATTTTGAAAACACAATCTTAAAATTGTGTATTACGTTGCTAGACATAGGATACAATAGATTTTTATGTGTTAACCCTGCATCCTAAAGCTTCAGTAAATAATTAGTGTGAGAGGTTTTATTCTGTTTTGTTTTTATTTGATTTTAGACTCTTTGGGATTTTCTCCTTACACAGTGATGTCATCTGCAAGTAAGAACAGTTTTATTTCTTCATTTCAAGCGTTTATGACTTTTATTGTCTTGTTACATTTTTCTGGCTGGAGCTTCCTGTTTAATAGGACAGATGTTTGACTGCTGTGAGTTGATACTCTTACTAGGTCTTTCACTACTCTTAAGGGTGAGGTTAGTTGTATTGTTTTTGGTAGATGTTCTTTATCAAGTTGAGTAAGTTATCTTCTATTTATGATTTGTTGAGAATATTTATTAGCAATGGATTTTGAATCTTATCAAGTGCTTTTTGGGCATGAATTTTAATGATTTTCTTTAGGGTTGATTTTCTTTAGGGTTTCCATTGTAGCTCAGTGGATAAAGAATCTGCCTGCAATGCAGGAGACCCAGGTTTGATTCCTGGGTCAGTAAGATCCCTTGGAGAAGGAAATGGCAACCCACTCCAGTATTCTTGCCTGAAGAATCCCATGGACAGAGGAGCCTGGCAAGCTATAGTCCATGGGGTCGCAAGAGTTAGACATGACTTTTAGGCTGTGATTCTAGTGGGGTATGTTTGTTTTCAAATGTTAAGCATGGGTTGCATTCTCATAATAAACCAGAGATGATTTGGGGTTATTNCCCACTCCAGTATTCTTGCCTGAAGAATCCCATGGACAGAGGAGCCTGGCAAGCTATAGTCCATGGGGTCGCAAGAGTTAGACATGACTTTTAGGCTGTGATTCTAGTGGGGTATGTTTGTTTTCAAATGTTAAGCATGGGTTGCATTCTCATAATAAACCAGAGATGATTTGGGGTTATTATTCTTTATATGTTATTTTGAATCCTATTTGGTAATATTTTGTGGGATTTTTGAGATTTGGTTTTTTATTTCATGGAAAACCAACTTTACATGAATAGAGTTTTAAAAGCAAGTGTTGATGCAAAGGCTCTAGTTAACTGATGGTGTTGTTCATTTTTTCATATCATTGCTGATTTTGTATTAATTCATATTGATCCTGGTTTTTACTCAGCAAGAGTGTTGACTTTCTGATGTTGATTGTGGATTTATCTGTTTCTCCTTTCATTTGTTTTGGTTTTGCCAAGTGTATTCTAAAGCTCTGTAGTAAGTATATTTAAAATGTTAAGCTTTCTTTGTGAATTGACCCTTTTATTATTTTGTAATCTCCTTATCCTTAGCCATTCTCTTTGACTGAAAATTGTCTGATATTAATATTCCCACTCTATCTTTCTTTTGATAGCATTCATGTGTTAATTCTTTTTGCCAGGCTTTTAACTTTAGCCTACTTATATTTGAAGTGAATTTCTAGTAAGCAGCACATGTTGTTTAGATGCATTTTCCTAATCTATGTCTTTTCTTTGGTATGTTTAGATACTTTACATATAATGTAATTATTGGTATGTTTGGATTAATTAATTGTTTTCTGAATTGTCCCTTGTTTTTTTGTTTCCATTTTTCTATTTTTTGTGGCTTATTTTAATATTTTTAGTATTTCTGTTTACCTATTATATAGTTGATTGTAATCATACGGTATTTTGTGGAATATCTTAAAAATTACAATATAGTTTTGTAATATTTTTACAATATAATAGTATCAACATTTATCATTTCAATTAGGATGTAGAAATGTGATGACAATATTGTCTCTTTACCATCTTTGCTTTATGTAACTTCTCTTTATGTACCTTTTCTTATAAATTGAAGCTACATTATTTTAGAAACCTGATGATACAATATTATGATTTTTTTTTCTACCAACTATAAAATATTTTAAAGCTCTTAGAGGAGAATAATGTATTTATCTAAGATATCAACCATTTCTGTTGTTTTTACTTATTCTCAATATTCCATATTTTCTTCTGATATAAAATCTTTCTGTTGGAAGAATTTTCTTTAGTGATTATTTTAGAACACATTGGCAACAGATTATATTATTTTTTCTCTACCTAAAAATGTCTTTATTCATCTTCACTCTTGGAGTATGCTGCTGCTGCTGCTAAGTCGCTTCAGTTGTGTCCGATTCTGTGCGACCCCATAGATGGCAGCCTATCAGGCTCCCCCGTCCTTGGGATTCTCCAGGCAAGAACACTGGAGTGGGCTGCCATTTCCTTCTCCAATGCATGAAAGTGAAAAGTGAAAGTGAAGTCACTTAGTCATGTCCGACTCGTTGTGACCCTATGGACTGCAGCCCACCAGGCTCCTCCGTCCATGGGATTTTCCAGGCAAGAGTACTGGAGTGGGGTGCCATTGCCTTCTCCTCACTTTTGAAGTATAGTTTTTCTAAATATAGAACTAGGTTAATTTATTTTTTCTTTAGTAATATAAAAGTGTTCTTCTACGTTCTATCCTCCAAATATTTGATAAGAAATTTTGATGAGAAATATCATTAAGATTGCTATTTCCTTATAATAGTTATTTTTCTGCATTCAAGATTTCTTTTTTTACTGTCTTCCATTTTCAATATATTTTAAGGCATTGATTTTTGTAGGGATTTCACTGACTCTGTGAGCCCATACATTTATTTCTCTCTCTCTCTCTCTTTTTTTTTTTTTTTGGTATCAAACACTTCTTTCTTTATCTTTTCTTGGACTTTGATCACTTGAATATCTTACCCTTTGGCATTAATCCACTGGTTAGTCAGATGTCTTCCATTTTCAATATATTTTAAGGCATTGATTTTTGTAGGGATTTCACTGACTCTGTGAGCCCATACATTTCTTTCTCTCTCTCTCTCTCTTTTTTTTTTTTTTTGGTATCAAACACTTCTTTCTTTATCTTTTCTTGGACTTTGATCACTTGAATATCTTACCCTTTGGCATTAATCCACTGGTTAGTCAGGGGCTATTTATTTGTGAAAAAAAGGGGGAAAAGTAGGAAAAATTATGCTTTGAAAATAAAAACTTCTTGGTTAACACAGAGATGCTACTAGTTTGAGAAAATTATCTAACATCAATTGGAAATATGAGAAAAAACATTGATGTGTATTTAAAGAATAAAATGTATATTTCTGAAAACCAAGATAGAAGTATGTAGAAAATAAACAATAACTGTCTGATAATTCAGTCTTCCTCATAGCTGTTGCTCTGCTATAAATAAATGTGCATAGTGCTATCTACCACTGCAAAAGGTGAGTCATTCTTGCAAAAAATTAAATATTAATAAGTTTAGTCATATAGTGTGTTTTAAACAAACATTTGAGTGGTAGTCCAAGAAATAACTTTTGGAAACAAATAAATGTTTATATTGACAATTTTAATGTACAATTATGTGAAGTTCTATTAGTTTTGCTAGGAGTTCTACATTTTACGTCATTTAACTACTACCTAATAATGTTTGCTGGGGTTTTTCAGTGCTTGGATATTTGCTTTAGAGTATTGATCTTTGAAATAGAAGTGCAAAGAGAATATATGAATGTTGCTGTGAAGTACTCTAAAAGAAAATTAGAAACTGATGTAAAATACGAAGCAGAAAAATAAATATAGATTTTAATGGCAAAATAAAAATCAGGACAAGTAGATAAAATATTTTTATTATTTTAAAATGAAATGAACATATAGAACATCATACATCATAGCATTCAATTTGCAGATGTTTTGGATGAACTTATAACAAGTTAACTAACATCAGTGCAAAAGGAAGGAAATCTTTCAATGTTTGGAAAATTTGTCGTGTAACAAAGATTAAGACAATAGGTAGAACAATTAAACTTTCTGTGTTTTAAACTTTCATTTTTAACAATAACTTTTAAATATTAAATACCTATAGTATTATATTTTAGTTTTGAATTTTATTACTTGGCATTTATTAATGGTAATGTTTCCTTCATTGATTTTTTTTATTTTTTTTTCATTGATGTTTTGATTATCAAATATTTCCTAATCAGGCAGAGTTCATTTTGGTTACTATTTAACTGTATAAACTTGTCATAATATATTTGTTTATAGTAATATCCAATTTTTATAAAATCCCCCTGAAATATTTAATCTTTTAGAATCTAAAAGATTCATTCTTTATTTTTTAGCTGTTAATTATTTTAAGACATAGTTTTAAAGTGCATAAAATACAGAATTATTTATGATTTTGGAAATTCTTAAGAATTCCAGGGAATTTTTACTTCTGTTTTCAAATTTCAAAGGTTAGTATCTTTGGGGAATTTGGAATAAGGAGGTAGACACCAAGACTTCTGTAGAATCCCTAGGACTCCAAGGAGTAGTGTGTAAAAATACATAAAGGAGGTCCTCCTAAAACTCTGCCTGTTTTAGATTTGCCATCTTAATTCTAACTTCATCTGCATGCTCAGGGAGGAAGTACTCCATATCTAAACATGATTTTATTTTATGCTGGAAAGCCTCATCATTAATTCAGGGCAACTATTCCTTTTGTGGCTTTTGAGGTTTATGTTTCTGCTGAGTGTTAGAATTTCAAAGGTGAGAGACTATTTATTTACATTATGGCCAATTTGTCTAACATAAGTCTGACAGTTGTAATAGTCTGTTGAGCCTTAAGAGAGTTTAAAAATAAATAAATATATAAATAAACAGACTCTCATTCTGACAGGTTAGCAGTGGGAAACCTTGCCTTCATTTCTGAACTTACTTGTTCTTTGAGTTTTATGTACCATATGGAAAAACTCTTTTATATGAAAAGAGATTTAAGAGCAAGAGTTAGCATAAAAACTCCAAGGTAGGTGTATGGAGCCAGGAAACACAAGTGAAGTGAAATATACTCGAGTTGTTGGTAAAACATTTGCTCCTGTTTAATTGCTAGCTTGGTGAATGGATCTCCTCTCCTAATCCTTCTGACCTCTGGTATGTGTTCCGAGTGTGAATTCCTTGCAGCAAACAGAATATATACTACCTGCAATGCTGTAGATTAGGAGAGAAGTGGAATCTGATTTTGTTTTTAACAGCCTAATTTCTTCCTTTTTGCTACACATTCCATTTCTTGCTTTCCACTCTTTAAGGAGGAGGAAATTTTACAGAAAGAGAAAGAAGTTAGAAAGGGAGGGAACAATTTTCTGTTAATTTCTTTGTGAAGTATCACTAAACAGAGAGAGTTATCAATGTAATGATAAGGTACTCATAAAGAAGGAGACACCTGTACTCAAGATCCTGAGTTCAGTGCTTTCAGATAAATATCAAGAAGCTGAATTGTTGGATCATATGGTTATTTTTAATCTTTTTTTTAATTATTTTTATTCTTTATTTGAAGCAAGAAAGGTTGTTCATGAATAATCTTTGCTTTCCCCATCATATTCTTATAAATATAATCCAGTTTTATGGAATTAATGTTAAGAAAATTTAATATTACTAAGTTTCCCAAAATGATAGTTTGCCTTCCATATTTTATTTTATTTTTTAATTAATTAATTAATTAATTTTTTAGAGCTTCCATTTTACTTTATTTTACTTTACAGTACTCTATTTGTTTTGGCACACATGACATGAATCTGCCACGGGTGTACACGAACTTCCAAACATGAACCCCCCTCCCACCTCCCACCTCACATCATCCCTCTGGATCATCCCCATACACCAGCCCCAAGCATCCTGCATCCTTCATTGAACATAGACTGGCGATTCGTTTCTTACATGATAGTATACATAAGGACGCTCCATACTGTTTTCCATAGTGGATGCATCATATTAAATTCCTGCCAACAGTTTATTCACATCATCATTAACTATTGTCTCCCTCCCCCAATAATAGCGATCTTAACAGTTGTGAGGTGATATTTCACTGTGATTTTTATTTGCTTTTCCGTGATGATTAGGGATGTTGAAAACTTTTCATATATCTGTTTATCATTTATATATTGTCTTTGGACTCTCATGTTCTTTAAAACATTATTTGCAATAGTCAAGAAGTAGAAACAATGTAAATATCCATCTACAGATGCCTGGGAATATGTGGTATATGCATATAGTCAGTTCAGTTGCTCAGTTGTGTCTGACTTTGCAACCCCATGGACTACAGCACGCTGGGCTTACCTGGCCATCACAAACTCCCAGAGCTTATTCAAACGCATTTCCATTGAATTCGTGATGCCATCCAACCATCTCATTCTCTGTCACCCCTTCCCCTCCCACGTTCAATCTTTCTCAGCATCAGGGTCTTTTCTACTGAGTCAGTTATTTGCATCAGGTAGCCAAAGTATTGGAGTTTCAGCTTCAACATCAGTCGTCCATTGAATATTCAGGATTGATTTCCTTTAGGATGCACTGGTTGGATCTCCTTGCAGTCCAAGGGACTCTTAAGGATCTTCTCCAACACCACAGTTCAAAAGCATCCATGCTTCAGCACTAAGCTTTCTTTATAGTCCCACTCTCACATTCATACATCATTCCTGGAAAAAACCATAGCTTTGACTAGATGGACCTTTCGTGGCAAAGTAATGTCTCTGCTTATTAATGTGCTGTCTAGATTGGTCATAGCTTTTCTTCCAAGGAGAAGGCATCTTTTAATTTCATGGCTGCAGTCACCATCTGCAGTCATTTTGGAGCCCCTCAAAATAAAGTCTGTCACTGTTTCCATTGTTTCCTCAACTATTTTCCATGAAATGATGGGACCAGATGCCATGATCTTAGTTTTTAGAATGTTGAGTTTGAAGCCAACTTTTCCACTCGCCTCTTCCACTTTCATCAAGAGGCTCTTTAGTTCTTCTTCACTTTCTGCCTTAAAGGTGATAACATCTGCATATCTGAGGTTATTGATTTTTCTCCCAGAAATCTTGTACAGCTTGTGCCTCATCCAGCCTGGCATTTCTCATGATGTACTTTGCATATAAGTTAAATAAGCGGGGTGACAATACACACCGATTTGGAACCAGTCTGTTGTTCCATGTGCAGTTCTAAATGTTGTTTCTTGACCTGCATACAGATTTCTCAGGAGGCAGATCAGGTGGTCTGGTATTCCCATCTCTTTAAGAATTTTCCAGAGCTTTTTGTGGTCCACACAGTCAAAGGCTTTGGTGTAGTCAATAAAGCAGAAGTAGATGTTTTTCTGTAACTGGCTTGCTTTTTTGATGATCCAACAGATGTTGGCAATTTGATCTCTGGCTCCTCTGCCTTTTTAAAATCCAGCTTGAACATCTGGAACCTCACGTTTCAGATACTGTTGAAGCCTGGCTTGGAGAATTTTGAGCATTACTTTACTAGCATGTGAGATGATTGCAATTGTGTGGTAGTTTGAACATTCTTTGGCATTGCCTTTCTTTGGGATTAGAATGAAAACTGACTTTTTTCAGTCTTATGGACACTGCTGAGTTTTGCAAATTTGCTGGCATTTTGAGTGCAGCACTTTCACAGCATTTTCTCTTAGGGTTTGAAATAGCTCAACTGGATTTCCATTACCTCCACTAGCTTTGTTTGTAGTGATGCTTCCTAAGCCCTACTTGACTCTGCATTCCCAGATGTCTGGCTCTAAGTGATCACACCATCATGGTTATCTGGGTTGTGTGATCTTTTTTGTTTAGCTGTTCTGTGTATTCTTGCTACCTTTTCTTAATATCTTCTGCTTCTGTTAGGTCCATACCATTTCTGTCCTTTATTGGGCCCATCTTTGCATGAAGTGTTCCCTTGGTATCTCTAATTTTCTTGAAGAGATCTCTAGCCTTTCCCATTCTATTATTTTCCTTTATTTGCATTGATTACTGAGGAAGGCATTTTTATCTCTCCTTACTATTCTTTGGAACTCTGCATTCAAATGAACCCCGGGGGCACGCTCTCACCGCTGACATCTGTGCGCTACTGGTCCCAGCTGAAGGCAGAATCAAACTGAGAGCACCAGTATTTGCTGGTACAGACACCGGAAGAGAAAAATGCCTCATTACAAATGACAGGACTATATATACAGATGCTAACAAAAACATTACTAAGATTAATAAGAAAATTTGGTGACAGACTAAGAAAATATTAAAAAACCAACCGCTTTTCACTAGATTACGAGGAACGAATTAGAAGCATAAATGGAAAAAAACACAACGCAAGAGTGACAAGGCCTAGAAAGCGCTTGGGAGGAAGTTTAATGCAGGGGTAGAGAATCCGAGGAAAAATTATAAAACCTTATGAAAAGTCAGAAAACAAGAGCTGAAAAAGCGAGGCAGCGTGCCACTGTCCTAGATGGGTAGAGCATCGTACAAGCAGAATTCCGCCAGTAACTATATCTTTAATGCAATTCCAGTCAATTCCTATTTTTTTCTGAACCAGACAAAAGTTGCTCTGACATGCTTCAGTTCAGTTCAGTTCAGTTCAGTCGCTCAGTCATGTCCGACTCTTTGTGACCCAATCGCAGCACGCCAGGCCTCCCTGTCCATCACCAACTCCCGGAGTTCACTCAGACTCACGTCCATTGAGTCCGTGATGCCATCCAGCCATCTCATCCTCGGTCGTCCCCTTCTCCTCCTGCCCCCAATCCCTCCCAGCATCAGAGTCTTTTCCAATGAGTCAACTCTTCGCATGAGGTGGCCAAAGTACTGGAGTTTCAGCTTTAGCATCATTCCTTCCAAAGAAATCCCAGGGCTGATCTCCTTCAGAATGGACTGGTTGGATCTCCTTGCAGTCCAAGGGACTCTCAAGCGTCTTCTCCAACAGCACAGTTCAAAAGCATCAATTCTTTGGCGCTCAGCCTTCTTCACAGTCCAACTCTCGCATCCATACATGACCACAGGAAAAACCATAGCCTTGACTAGATGGACCTTAGTCGGCAGAGTAAGAGGCACTAATGTTTTAGAACAGCCAGCAAAGATGCACCACACAAGACCGATGAGGGGCACGGCCTGGCCAGGGTGATATTCGGGCTACATGGGTGTCTTTCTGGGCACAGGAAGGGAAGGGGTCGGCCTGGCGGGGCACAGCCTCGTGGGCAGGGGCCGACCTCCAGCCGGGACAGGCCCTGGGGACGGCGCCCGTGCCTGAATGCTCAGCACAGTGGCCCCAGGAGCAGGGACAGAAGGTGGCCCTTCACTCGCTCCCGGGGCGGGGTGGCCCCCCAGGTGGGGGAGGCACTGGCTCCAGGAGAGCAGGCCCTGGGGTTTTCTGGATGGGGCACCCCCAGAACCTAGAGCAGGGCTGGTGTGGGGGTGCTCCACACAGTGTCTGGTGAATGGCTGAACAGCACCAGAAAGGCACAGACTACTGGGGAGGGAAGACTCCTCCAGAAGGACTTACTAGGCACACTATCTGCTATACAGCTAAACCAAATACAAGCCAGACACAAGCTCTGCAGAAGGCAGTAAGAGGCCTGGATCCCTAGCAAGTGACGGGTCAGAAGTACATCCATGAATCCACCAATCCCTCCCTCCACCCACTATTCCACCCGCTCCATCCATCCCCCCTCCCCCACACACTCCTCTCTTGCTCCAGTCACCCGCTCTCCACCCACCCACTCTCCATCCATCCCCCTACCCTCTCTCTCTCCCTCCCTCCACCCCCTCTCTCCCCCTACCCTCTACCCTCTCTCCATCCACCCTCTCTCCCGGGAACATCTATACTGAGCTCCGGCTCTGTGCCCTGCAATGCGGAAGGCAGGGGAATCCACCTGTAAAGATGACAAGCTTCCTGCTGCAAGTTCACGCACAAGGAAAATTAACTGTAGAAGATCCACTGTTAGGAATTTAAGGTATAAAAAATGTTTGGTGCTTCATTACACTAGTCTTATAAGTTAGTAAACATAAAGCTTTTCAGAGGTTCATATTTGACTTTGGGGTTCTTACCTTGCTGCCCCAATAATATTTTATGTACTTCAACCTCAAAATCTCTTGGAGAAGCACTTTCAGGGACTGAATACCCCCCAGACAGAAAGGAGTGGCTGGGCTGTTTTGGGGCGAAACTTGAAGCAAAGAGCACTGTTCCCTGACTAACCTCAAGCAGGAAACCCCAGGTAGAGGTGATCCCCAAGTGACCCAGAAGGAGAAGGTCCATAAATGACTACCGCTATCGTCCTTACTTCTCCAGCACCAGAACAACAAAGAGGTTCTACCATAGTTTCTACAATTACTCTACTTGCAGTAACTCCTTTCTGGATTTCCAGAGTTCTAAGACAAATGAAAGAGGAGAATTACTTGAAAGAAAATTGGCTAGCTGAATTACAATTAACATGAAAAGATTTAAGTCTTTGCTCTGTGTGTGTTAAGTATTTTACACCCGTAATGTACTCACGATTACATTTTCATCGTAAATAACTCTGGAATTTGAAATATTAGTTGGTTAAGTTAGTGGCAGTCAACCTGAAAAAACTCAATAAAGAGGAAAAAATAACCCTACAGAATTTAAACACAGCAAAAGAAGCTAGCAAACCATCAAAAAGTTGCTCCTTACCCCTAAGTGGACAAATTTTAACTTTCAAAAGATGAATAATAAAAATTACCTTTTAAAGACGGTAGTTTTTGAAGTTCTCTATTATTGCTGGCGCTAAACCTGGAAGAATTTTGCCGTTTGTCTTTCTTCACTATGGGCTGAGGGGCTGGCACTTTTATTTTACTAGATACTGCAGACGGGGCAGCAATAAGGCTGTTTTTCCTGCTGGGAATCTGTTTCCAAAATGAAGACAAAAACAAATAAGTATGTCAAACAGTTGTAGTTTATAGCACAATTAGAAAGGGAAAAACACACATGAAAAAGGCAAGTTTTGCTCTGGGATGGTCTCTTTCACGCTACTAGAAAACAGCTCAATTGCTTACAAGCCGCCGGAGTCTGTGGTTACATCCCACCCCAGTGATGCTCTTTTTCTAGAGATTTCACAGATACACCCAATTTCCTGCATCTTTTGAACTTCTGCCTATAGGGCTGATGTATACATAGGCTGATGACAGTGACCCTCAAAAAACGCTCATATCCTAATTTCTGGAACCTATGAAAATGTTTCCTCACTTGGCAAAAGGGACTTTTGACCACTCTTAGGTATGTGGCCAAATGAACTGAAAGAGTGATGCTGAAGCAAAGCCTTGCACACCAGTATTCACAGTGGCACTATTCACAACCACCAAAGACAGGAGAGCCCACGTGCCTATCAAGTGAAAACACACAATACAGTGTACCCACACATCGGAGCACTACTCAGCCACAAAAAGCAGCGACGTACAGAGACAAGCTGCAAACCAGGTGGACCTTGAAAACACCACGTGCCAGGAAAGAGGCCAGCCACATGAGGCCAGGTATTGTAGACCCCATCTGTGTGAAGCAACCAGACAGAAATCCACGGAGAGACGGCAGGTGAGTGGCTGTCAGGGCCTAGCAGTGGGGGAGGTGAAAAGCGACGGCGGGATGCTTAGGGGGTTCCTTTCCGGGGTGAGGACAATGTCTGCAGCTAGACAGTGGTGACGGCCACGCAACACGGTGAACGCACGAAGTGTCACTCGGGCTGCATGCCGTGCTGTGTATCTCTTACCGCATATAAAAAAGGATGCCATCGGCTCCTTTTCAGCTTGCTTATGGAACCCCCTGCCCTCACCCCACTGTCTCATGCAGAACCAGGAGCTTCCTTGTCCTGTGACCCCCCACTGACCTCTGAACGGGGCCTGGCGCTGGGATGGTGGTCTCCCCTCCAAAAGAAGACAGGCGGCTCTCGGGCTTTTGAACTATGAACGCCAGCTCATGTCAAGGACAGCGCCAGCCACGCACAAGGGAGGAACCAGTGTGGAACAGAGAGAGGCACACCGTAGCCACTAACCCAGCTCTCCCAAGGGGCCTTCGTCCTTCCAGACGGACCCTCAGCAGCCCTGGGGCCGCAGGCATGCACTTCCAAGGCTGCCTCGGGCTCTGGTGGAGAAGGCGCTTGTGTTGGCTCAACAGTCAGGGACGGACAACGGGGTGCTTCTCTGGTTTATGTGTTTACTCGCAAAATGAACTCGACTGTCCATCTTGAAATTACAAGAAATTTTTCTAAAGAATGATACTGTCTAAGCTACTTGACTTGGGTGAGACCTAAGCAGACTAACTTCTTCCTTTCTTTGCCACTCCAGGAAAGGAGGTGATGGGCAGTTTCGTTTTTATGTATTCACTCAGTGAGGTGAGAGGTGCTCCAAGACTGGCTTCAGCCTTGTTTGTTTTTGGATTAGTAATGGAAAATGATCATTATTATTAATATTTGGATGCGCTGCGTGGCCTGCAGGATCTTAGTTCCGCCACCGGGGATGGAAGCTGCGCCTCTTGCCGTGGAAGCATGGAGTTCTAACCACTGGACCGCCAGGGAAGTCCTGATGGGAAGTTTATCAAACTCAGAATTATTTATCAAAAGAGCTGCCCTTTAAGTCAGCAGGCTCCGGAGGTTCCGAAGCAAGGGCGCAGACCCCCACCGCTACGTCAGAGGCAGCCGCGTTTCCAGGTGGGATATGGGGGCCTCGGGATGCCCTGAGACTCACATGAAGCCCCATCAGTGAAGTGGGTGCCAGGCCCACTCTTCCCAGCTCAGTGCCTCTTTACAGCAGGGCTGCGCAGACTCTGGGGGGCGGGGCGTCTATCACTGCCGGTTGTTGGGACCCTCAAGGCCTTGGCAGTGGGCTCTTAGAGGGCTGGGAGGGGGAGTCTGTCAGGTGCCCCCTGCCCAGCTCCTGCACACCACTGCACCCCCAGGGAGGGGCACAGCAACAGGCGTATCTGCTGGGGGCATGAGACCCTCCCTTTCCAGGTCTTGCAAGCAGCCCAGGCTGCACCTCAGGAGCTGGAGGGGCTTCCTCACCCTCAGGAAAAGTGGTCCCTGGCAGTTTCTAATGTGAGGTGCATCAAGCCTGAAGGTCTCTGGACCCAGCAGTATGCCCAAATCCCCAACTTCCTATGCAGCCAGGCAACTGCACCCCCATAAAATCAGAGTGGAAAAAAATGTGGACAGCAGATTTATGGGTATTTGTCAGCTTCTCAGTATTCTGAGATATTTCATTCAAACAGCAAAACAGACAACTGGATTTGTGATAAAGCCTCATTTCTAGATGTTTCCCCATACAGGGGATCACTGCTAAACAAGCACATCTTCCCTGCCACTCAGACACTGCAATTCGAAAAATTCACAATTAGCCGAAAGACATTTATCGCTCATTTAAAGTGAAAGAAAGTGAAGTCGCTCAGTCATGTCTGACTCTTTGCGACCCCATGGACTGTAGCCTACCAGGCTACTCTGTCTGTGGAATTTTCCAGGCAAGACTACTGGAAAGTGAAAGTGAAAGTGAAAATGAAGTAGCTCAGTCGTGTCTGACTCTTTGCAACCCCATGGACTGTAGCTTATCAGGCTCCTCCGTTCATGGGATTCTCCAGGCAAGAATACTGGCGTGAGCTGCCATTTCCTTCTCCAGACCTTCCCAACCCAGGGATTGAACCTGGGTCTCCCGCATTGCAGGCAGATAGATGCTTTACCATCTAAGCCACCAAGGAAATCATCACTCATCTGAGCAGGGCCAAATCACTGGCTTCTCAACAGCATCTAGGTGGGCAGTGGGGTCAAAGACAAAGGCATATCTCTTTCACAGAGCACAGTCTCCACAGGTTTCAGAGCAGAGCCCAGAAACTCACAAGGCAGCATCAGTGCCCAGCCTCTCACCAAAGGGTTTCTCCTAAGTACTGAATCTGATTTGGAGTCCACTAAGCCAGGGGTCAGTGAGCTATGGCCCATGGGCCAAATCTGGCCTCCTACCTGTTTTTGCAAACCAAGTTTTACTGGAACACAACTGCGCCCATTTATTCCCCTGCTGGCCACGGCTGCTCACTTGCTGCAATGGCAGAAATGAGTAGTTGCCAACAGCCCCCGGCTGAGGGGCGAGAAAAAAGGAGGAACAGGAGAGAGCTTCCTGATCGAGGCCAGGCCTGCACTCACACTTAACGGTGTAAGTCTTAGACAAGTGATAAAGCAGGCATGGAAAGTTACAGCCTCCAATCACAAGATCTGCACGAGGAGTCGCTGGTGCATCCAAGGGCAAGACAGCGCTCCCCAGAAGCCTCGAGAGCAGAAAGCAGACGGAGGGGCCAACGAAGCGAGGCCCGGGCAGCCTCGCGCTGGAAGCCACACGGCGGGTGAGGCTGGCGGGAAAAGGCAGGTGACCTGCTCCCACAGAGCCCCCAGAGCCAGAAACTCTGGGCACAGTGTGCGCAGGAGTGAAGTTTGGGGCTGAAGGGACTTCCCTGGCAGTCCAGCGGTTAACACTCTGTGTGTTCAACGCAGGGAGCATAGGCTCGATCCCTGGGGGGGGAACTAAGATCCCACATGCCGTGCAGGACGGCCAAAAAAAACCCCAACAAAACAAAACAAACTTTAAAAGAAGAGATATGGGGCTGAAAAGGAGATTACTTTCTGGACTGAACACTGACCATCCACAGCTACTGAACCATGTGTGCGTGACACTGGAGAACTGGCTGTCTGTGAGGGAAGAAAGGCTTCTTACTCCGAAGAAACCAGGCTGTCCAGGAAAAAACGAAGGCTGCGAGGGTAGGAGCCGGCCTGCAGAGCACAGCTGTCTGCATTCTGCCTTCAGGGGTCAGAAGCCACAAGAGCCAGCTCTCAGCTCAGGCCTGTAAAGCTTGCGGTCAGCTGACAAGCCCACCCAACTGCAGTGCCCACGGCCAGCTGGGCCCAGCCTCACCCTCCCAAGTGTGCACGAGGAACTCCAGCATCTGAGGGGCTGCGTCTTAGACCTGAAACGCGCCTCCCTGTTCCCACTCTTGCCCCTCTGGTTCCTACCCAGCAGGTCCAGAGGTCTTTGGAACCACTTAGGTTGGATCAACTCATGTCCCTGCTCACCCCGTCATCTTAGAATAAGAATCCAAGATGCTGCAGACGAGCCTGAGAGCCTGCTGGGTGTGGCCTGTGTGCTGTCTCTCCAAACTCCTCCTCGACGCGCCTCACTTCTCTCCAGCCCGGCTGGCCTTCTTTCTGGTGGACACACCCAGCTCGCTCCTGCCTGGGCCTTTGTACTAGCTGCTTCCTCTGGCTGGAACACCCTTTCCCAGATCTCGGCATCTCTGGCTCCTTCTTCACCCTCAGGTTTCCCTGGGGAGATTGCCCCTGACCGCCTGCAGCAGCCTCCTGGCTTCCAGCGCAGGGCAGCCAGAGGTGGTCCACCAGGGGTGTCTGGACATGTGACATGCCTGGATTCAGTGTCACGAGGACCAGCAGGAGCTGCTGGTGTCCGGAGCCCCGGGACCGCAGCTCTGCCCAGCATGAGGTGGTCCCACACCAGTGTGACCACTCTGCCCCTTAGATACAAGAGAGCACACAGCACTCACTGAAAGCAAACTGCATGCGTGCAGGGGCCCTTCTGTGCCCCACGTCGAATCCCCAGCACCTGCGGTGGTGCTCAGCACACAGCGGGGCCTCAGAACGTGCCTGCTGGGTGACTGAGTGCAACGTAAAACACGATGGCCATTCAGCTGGCCAGGCGGCGTGATGGACTTTCCACCAGAGAACCCCAGACCGGTTTGTCGGTAACCTTGCGGGTAGGCCACGGCGTGGTCAACGCTGCTGTGACTTACTCGAAGCCTGGACTGGCCATGCTTGGGTGCTATGCCAAGGTTGAGCCAGTTCTTCCATCTCCTGCTGAGATCTCTACAGCTATTCAGAGCTTGAAAGACACTGTCCACAGTGCTAAGACTGGCAGCTTCAGACAGTGTAGTTAAGGAAGCTCTGTTGAATGGCTTAGTGGCCACCAAGTGTGACTATGGCTTTATGTAGGGGAGATGGTGGGCAAGCGTGGCATCACTGGTTATGATGTCTGAAGACCAATCTTTCATATGTGATTATATCTGCTTTATCATATCAGTGTTCAAACTACCATACAATTGTGCTCATTTCACATGCTAGCAAGGTAGTGCTCAAAATCCTCCAAAAGAGGCTTCAACAGCACGTCAACTGAGAACCTCCAGATATACAAGCTGGATTTAGAAAAGGCAGAGGAACCAGAGATAAAATTGCCAACATCCCCTGGATCACAGAAGAAGCAAAAGAAATCTAGAAAAATGTCTACATCTGCTTCACTGACTACGCTAAAGCCTTTGTGTGGATCACAACAAATTGTAGAAAATTCTTAAAGAGATGGGAGTACCTGACCACCTTATCTGTTTCCTGAGAAACCTGTATGCAGGTCAAGAAACAACAGTTGGAACTGGACATAGAACAATGGACTGGTTCCACATTGGGAAATGAGTACGTCAAGGCTGTATATTGTCACCCTGCTTATTTAACTTATATGCACAGTACATCATGCGAAATACTGGGCTGGATGAAGCACAAGCTGGAATCAAGACTGCAGGGAGAAATATTAACAACCTCAGATACGCAGATGATATCACTGTAATGGCAGAAAGTGAAGAGGAATGAAAGAGCCTCTTAATGAAGGTTAAAGAGGAGAGTGAAAAAGCTGGCTTAAAACTCAACATTGTAAAAACTAAGATCATGGCATCTGGTCCCATCATTTCATGGCAAACAGATGAGGAAACAATAGAAACAGTGCTGCTGCTGCTGCTGCTGCTGCTGCTAAGTCACTTCAGTCGTGTCCGACTCTGTGTGACCCCATAGACGGCAGCCCACCAGGCTCCCCCATCCCTGGGATTCTCCAGGCAAGAATACTGGAGTGGGTTGCCATTTCCTTCTCCAATGCATGAAAGAGAAAAGTGNTGCTGCTGCTGCTGCTGCTGCTGCTAAGTCACTTCAGTCGTGTCCGACTCTGTGTGACCCCATAGACGGCAGCCCACCAGGCTCCCCCATCCCTGGGATTCTCCAGGCAAGAATACTGGAGTGGGTTGCCATTTCCTTCTCCAATGCATGAAAGAGAAAAGTGAAAGTGAAGTCGCTCGGTCTGTCCGACTGTTAGCGACCCCATGGACTGCAGCCCACCAGGCTACTCCGTCCATTGGATTTTCCAGGCAAGAGTACTGGGGTGGGGTGCCATTGCCTTCCCATATAGAAACAGTGAGAGACTTTATTTTCTTGGGCTCCAAAATCACTGCGGATGGTAACTGCAGCCATGAAATTAACAGACATTTGCTTCTTCGAAGAAAAGCTATGACAAACCTAGAGAGCGTATTAAAAAGCAGAGATATCACTTTGCCAACAAAGGTCCATATAGTCAAAACTATGGTTTTTCCAGCAGTCATGTATGGATGTGAGAGGTGGACCATAAAGAAGGCTGAGAGCTGAAGAACTAATGCTTCTGAACTGTGGTGCTGAGGAAGATTCTTGAGAGTCCCTTGGATAGCAAGGAGATCAAACAAGTCAATCTTAAAGGAAATCAGTCCTGAATATTCATTGGAAGGACTGATGCTGAATTTGAAGCTCCAATCCTTTGGTCACCTGATGTGAAGAGCTGACACATTGGAAAAGACCCTGATGCTAGGAAAGACTGAAGGCAGGAGGAGAAGGGAACACAGAGGATGAGGTGGCTGGATGGCATCACCGACTCAAAGGACATGAGTTTGGACAGACGCCAGGGGATGGTGAAGGACACAGAAGCCTGGTGTGCTGCAGTCCTGGGATCGCAGAGTCAGACCCGGCTGAGCAACTCAACAACAACTATGTGGGTGTTCCTGGGCCATGTGTGAGCAGGCTGGCATCTGAATAAAATAAGACAACGTGCCAGGAAGGAAAGAAAGAGAGAAGAGACCAAGAGAATGCTAGCTGAGGGGAGGAAGATGACTCTGGGAGAGAGAGAGGAGGCTCACCCTGCAAGCAGAAAGGCCTCGCCCTTCAGAGCCCAGGCCCTCCCTCTCAGCATGCAGCACTGGTTAGATCTGGAAGGAACTGGTTAGATCTCAGAGTAGATCAAGGAAAATGCGAAACTGCGGACTTCTGGACTCGTTTTTAAAACCAAGTGTGTTGTGATCCCCGCCACCCGCAATCCGCAAATAAAGATAAATGTCTAAAGAGAAAGACAAAAGGACACAAGGCTGCTGTTTCCCGCAGCCACCCTGCCTCCACCCGGATGGGGAGGGCGTGGCCTCGGGCTGAGTATCAGGGGTGGGGCTTTAGAAGGTAGGCGGGGCCGCTTTCCCACCTCACATCCCCTTGTCACCTGCCTCTTTTCTCTAATTGTACCCATTTGCTCTTTTGGCCAGTTTATACGTCTTCTTGTCTCTTAAATTTAATCCTAGGTTTGATCCTTTATATTAAGAAGAGTGACAGCTAACAAGTTCAAAGCGCTCACACTGGAATTATTTTGAAAGCTACTGCTGGGTGTCTGAGGCCGCTCCGTCCAGTAGAACTTCCTGCAAAGTGGGAACTGCTCCCTGTGTGCTGTCCAGCAGGGGACCCATGGCCAGATGTGGCCGCTGAGCATGTGGAATGCGGCTGGAGTGACCGAGGAAATGAACTTCCCAATCTGATTTATTTTCTGTTAATTTACACTTAGCCGCGTGTGTCAGACAGCGGCGCAGGTCTCGCATCTTAGCGATGCCGGCACACTGCTACTCCCACTGGGCAAAACCAGCTTTAGTTCAGAACTAGCGCCCCTTTGGTGGCGCTAGGGGTAAAAGAACCCGCCTGCCAAGGCAGGAGGTGTAATAGATGTGGGTTAGGTCCCTGGGCCGGGAGGATGCCCTGGAGAAGGAAATGGCAACACACTCCAGTATTCTTGCCTGGAGAATCCCATGGATGGAGGAGCCTGGTGGGCTACAGTCCACGGGGTCGCAAAAGAGTTGGACACGACTGAAGTGACTTAGCGTGCACACACAATGCCCCTTTAGAGCCTTGCTCAAGCTCACTTTTAGAACACAGATAGAGGCTTCCCTGGGTCCAGTGGCTAAGACCCAGCGCAAGGGGTCATGGGTCTGGCGCCGGGTCAGGGACCTAGGTCCCACACAGTGCAGGGAAGCTCTCACATGCGGCAACTACAGCTGCTGGAGTCACATAAATCAACAGTAATAAAAAACCCACACCACTTATGGTAAAGTCTTCTCAGACGGTAAAATCTGCTGGCAATGCAGGAACTGAGTTCGATCCCTGGGTCGGGAAGACTCCCTGGAGAAGGAAATGGCACCCACTCCAGTCCCCTTGCCTGGAGAATCCCATGGATGGAGGAGCCTGGCGGGCTGCGATTCATGGGGTCGCACAGTCGGACACGACTGAGCGACCAACACGCCCATCCTGACAGAGGAAACCGCGAAGTCCTCCAGCGAAGAGCTTTTCTTCCTCCCCTCTTGCGGCGTTTACTGCTAGGCCGGCTCTCTCCCGCCCTCAGGTGGAGAAAACGAAGACGACGCTGTGCCCGGGGCTTGGGACGTCTCAGCAGCCGCTGTTCTGGAAGCTGACCTGCAAGCCGGGCCTGGGGGGCCGCGGCGCAACCCCGCGGCGGACAGAAGCCGCCAGGCCGCTACCAGAACGCTGGGCCAGGCCAGACCGCACCCCCGACCTGGGCAGGTGCCCAGTCCTTAAGGAAACACCGGAGACGCTGTGCGAGTTGCCCTCTTTCAGAGGAATTTTCCCGTGACTTAGGAGAGAGCCCCGTGATTCATGCTGCTGCAGACTGGC
>SJYX01006689.1:183805-221142 GCA_006410675.1 Oreotragus oreotragus | reverse complement strand
ACCCAGCGCAAGGGGTCATGGGTCTGGCGCCGGGTCAGGGACCTAGGTCCCACACAGTGCAGGGAAGCTCTCACATGCGGCAACTACAGCTGCTGGAGTCACATAAATCAACAGTAATAAAAAACCCACACCACTTATGGTAAAGTCTTCTCAGACGGTAAAATCTGCTGGCAATGCAGGAACTGAGTTCGATCCCTGGGTCGGGAAGACTCCCTGGAGAAGGAAATGGCACCCACTCCAGTCCCCTTGCCTGGAGAATCCCATGGATGGAGGAGCCTGGCGGGCTGCGATTCATGGGGTCGCACAGTCGGACACGACTGAGCGACCAACACGCCCATCCTGACAGAGGAAACCGCGAAGTCCTCCAGCGAAGAGCTTTTCTTCCTCCCCTCTTGCGGCGTTTACTGCTAGGCCGGCTCTCTCCCGCCCTCAGGTGGAGAAAACGAAGACGACGCTGTGCCCGGGGCTTGGGACGTCTCAGCAGCCGCTGTTCTGGAAGCTGACCTGCAAGCCGGGCCTGGGGGGCCGCGGCGCAACCCCGCGGCGGACAGAAGCCGCCAGGCCGCTACCAGAACGCTGGGCCAGGCCAGACCGCACCCCCGACCTGGGCAGGTGCCCAGTCCTTAAGGAAACACCGGAGACGCTGTGCGAGTTGCCCTCTTTCAGAGGAATTTTCCCGTGACTTAGGAGAGAGCCCCGTGATTCATGCTGCTGCAGACTGGCTCGCCCTGCGGCCCTCGCCGGCGGCGCGCGCAGGGCTCCGGGCCCGCGCTCGCTGGGAGAAGGCTGACCCGGGAGCTCCCGCGATCAGGGACGCTTCCCGTTGGCGCGTTCAAGTCAGTTCCAGGCTTACTCGTCAGGCAGTGGAGCTTTTGCTGAAGAGGAGAGGGTGCTCACGGCCCTTCTCCGCCGGCTTTACCCGCGAGGCGCTCCCCGCGTGCACCCACGCACCCCGCGTCCCACGTGCGCTCGGGGGCTCCTGGGTCCGCTTTAAACCCTCTGCTTTCCTCGCCCATGGCTGCAGGGAGCTCTTTACAAGAACGCGCCCCACCTCGACCCATCCATTCAGCAGCTGGTGAGTGCGAACGGGGGCCAAGTTACCCCCAAATCTACTCAATGTCTAAGCGCAACAGCTGTGACCCTTTACAAATAACAGAAAACACGCTTCATGGGTGACGACGCAGGCCTCCCTCTTATCTTCCCCAGCACCTTAACAGGACAAGACACACTCAAACTTTTGTCTCTCTTTCTATATACGTACACACACAGCTTATAAAATACGTATGTTCTACTGAGAAATATTCCCAAAATAAATTCAAAATAAGAACGATAAAGCACCCAAGATTTGTGGCTAGGAAGGGCCAACTCTAAGTTATGCTGGGATTTCTGACTGTGCAAACGGTGACACCCAATCCCCATGTTATCCAAAGGCCAACCAAACCTTTTACAAAAATCTTTAGAAACATCAGAAAAAACACCTAAGACAATAAGCTTCAGATTTGTGTGTGTGCATGCTGAGGTGCTTCCATCGTGTCCGACTCTTTGTGACCCCATGGACTGTAGCATGCCAGCTTATCTGTCCATGGAATTCTCCAGGCAAGAAAACTGGGGTGGGTTGCCATGCCCTCCTCCAGGGAATCTTTCCAACCCAGGGTTTGAACCCGTGTCTCCTGTGGCTCCTGTGTTGCAGGATTCTTTACTGCTGAGCCACCGGGAAGGCCCAATCTTCTGCTCTAATATAATGCTATTTATTTGAAACAAATTACACTGAATGAAAATTCTGCATTAAAATTTCCTTAGACGATCAAGGAGGCGATACATAAATAAGCCTCTTAACAAGAGAGATTTTTTTCCTTTCGAATTTACAGAATCAGAAAGAAAACAGCCAGCTGATTGATTTGAAGCTCTCTTCCTTCCTGAACACTTTCAAAGTCCACCACCAAGCACTTCTTGACTCCAGGTCCTAACACGTCTGGCGAGTGTGAAGAACCCAGTCAAAGTGCTGTGCTCCAGGTCTCGGTCTAGCTGGGAGGTAAATCTCAGGTAAATTAAAGTTGTCCGAGGCACTATATACATGGTAAATAATTGGCAGAGCAAATAACTGCTATGCAATTGAAAAGATGGGGAAAAGACATGTTCCAGGATGGTGAGGAAAAGTTTCCTCTAAATTTCAGAATAAATGAACTTGAGTTGGAGACACAAATATGAAAGCAGGAAAGGGATGAGAGGGGTAGTCTAAACAACAGGTCTCCGAGTGGTCTCCCTGAGGGCCCTGGGGTGGGGGGAGGGGTCTCCTATTTTTATGGTAACATTGAGACATGCTTTGTCTTTATAACCATCATTTTGCTGATTTCTCACAGGACACATGATATCAAAACAGACAGAATGCAGGCACAGATTCAGGAGACCAGCTATCTTCACTTAAGCCAGATATTACCGGGATTTGCAGAAACACAGAGCAATGACATTTTTCCTAGTGAACTTTTATAAAGAGTCATTCCTTATGAAAAATATTCTATTTCTGTGAACGCGTCATAGGTGTGGTATAGGTATTAAATAAATTAATGCATAACAAAAAATTTTCTCTTTTAGTTTCTGATATGAAATACGTAGCTATAACCCACCTCAGTCAAAGCTCTCTGGGACCCTCACGAATTCTGAAGGGTGTGAAGGGGTACGGGTGCCCCTCTGTCTGAGCACAGCTCTTCCCATCAATGTGCCAGGCATGACTCACAAGCAAGCGTGCGTGATCTGTGCAGAGAGCTTTCTAGAGCAGTGGCTGCGACACGGGGCCATTTTGCCCGCCAGGAGACACTGGGCCACATCAAGAGGCATTTCTGCTTGTCACCACCTGAGATGGGAAGCTGCTGGCACCTAGCAGGGCTGTCCAAGGATCCCGAGGGAGCTCCTGAGTGCACAGCACCACAGGGGCGCACCTGGCCCCCCACGGCTGCAGTGCTGAGAGTGGGTTGCCCTCTCAAGAGCAGCGGGTTTCCGGTGGGAGGCACTCTGTGACCAGCAAGTGTCCAGCTTGTAGCACAGGACAGGAGCCAGTGCTAGAGAGGGGACAGCCCAGGGAGCCTTACTCCCTGAGGACAGTGCGCTCCCGGCACCTCTGGACCCCACGTCCTTCCAATCCGACCGTCCTCTCTGCAGAGCCGCCATCTTCCTGGATACCTGGGCCCTAAGCGATGATGATACGGAGTTCCCATCCCGAACAAAATAACTTGTAGAGAGTCTCTTGGACAGCAAGGAGATCAAATCAGTCAATCCTAAAGGAATTCAACCCCAAATATTCATTGGAAGAACTGATGCTGAAGCTGAGGCTCCAATACTNCGAACAAAATAACTTGTAGAGAGTCTCTTGGACAGCAAGGAGATCAAATCAGTCAATCCTAAAGGAATTCAACCCCAAATATTCATTGGAAGAACTGATGCTGAAGCTGAGGCTCCAATACTTCGGCCACATGATGCGAAGAGCCCACTCACTGGAAAAGACCCCGACGCTGGGAAAGACTGACGGCAACAGGAGAAGGGGATGACATGGATGAGAGGGTTGGATGGCATGAGTCGGCGCAAACTCCGGGACACAGTGGAAGACAGGGAAGCCTGGCGCGCTGTAGTCGATGGAGTCCCAAGGAACTGGACGTGACTTAGCAACTGAACAACTAACAACAAAATAATTACATAAGAATTTTTAAAAAGTTGTTTTTTTTGGCCCCACCCAGCGGCATGAGAGACCTTAGTACCTTGGCCAGGGATTCCCCTGCAAGGGAAGCACAGAGTGCTAACCACCGGACTGCCGGGGAAGTCTCATCAAAACAGATTTTAAAGTAGTCCTCCCTGGAGCCCTCTCCGAGTGTCCCTGGAGGCCAGTCTGCGGTTGTATTGGAAAAAATCGGTAAGGACGATGATGGGAGAAGGGGCATGGGAGGCCCCCGTGAGCCTGAGTTCAGAATTCAGCCGCCGCACAGAGGCTTCGGTGTTCTGGGGATGGGAGCTGGGGACTCTCCTCTCGGGAAGGGAGGACCACGGCTGTCCCCCTTAAAACACTCAGCAGCACACCACTTTGCCGTCCTCCTCCAACCTCGCGCAGCTCAGAAAGCCTGCTACTGAGTCACGCAGCTGGAGAGTCAAAAAGCTTTTCATGGGCAGGCATCTCTCAAAAAAACGTTATTCCTGTTAACACGTAACGGGCGTTACTTTCACTATGAGATCAATTAATAAGCATCTCTAAAATTTCAGGTTAAATTTCTAAAACAGGACTCTGCCACCGGTGCCGACGGGACCCCAGCAAGTCTGGCTTCCTGTCTCAGGAACCCTGAGGGGTGGGGGTGGGGAATGCAAAGGGACAGGTCACAAAGAGGAAGATGAGTTACTGCTGAAGGTGGAAGGGGTCAGAATACGCTCACAGGTTAGGAGAGAGGGCTGTTCAGCTTTCCTTTCAGCAACAGATATTATGTAAGAGTTGCTGTAGAGACTTTCAAACAAAACTGAGCTGAAACAAGATAAGGAAGACATGCGAGAAGAGAACAACACTCGAACGACCTTTAATGTGCTTACAACCAATCTCTTCACAGAAAGCATCGACGCTTTTAAAAACGTAACTTTGGACACAGTACACAGATTGAAATAACGATAACAAAACACACAGTTGCGTGATCTGATCCTCTGCGGTGGACTCTGGGACTCTCCAAGCAGTTTATTAGGATTCTAAACGCTCATCCTCCAACGAGCCCAGCGATGTGCCTACAGACTCGATGCTGACTGAGGACAGCTGCTCAGAGATGAGCTCGCTCTGTCAGTCGCCACAGGTCTACAAGGCCAAGGTCCCCGCGAATTCATCTGTGTCCTCACTCCTTAAAAGCATGCTTGAAATAAACCAGCAGGAAGTAAAGGGTGGAAACTGATTCCCAGGACACTTATGGAAAAGCAAGTCAAACATTAACCATTCTGTTTGAAAGGAGGAAAAAAAAAATCTACTTGGAAAAAGAAAAAAAATCAAAGATGTACCAATACAGGTCAGTCAAGGAGTAGAAATTTCTACTAAAAGACAAAAGTTGTACAGCAGCAGTTATGACTTTTAATGGTATTTTGCTGCCCTGAGAGATACATCCTGGCCATATATCTTGTGGGGAAAACCTTTAAGAGGGGTCATGCCTGATCTATCCCATGCAGTTAAAAATGGCCCAATTCATTTCAGAGATGAGGACCCAGGGCCACGGAAGTTAGGTGCCACTGCTGACGGCACCCAGGGGTCAGTGTTTGTGCTCACGACCCGGCTGGGGCACTGCCCCTAGCCACACTTGTCCTACCTTCCTGCTAAAGACTTATGCCGTTAAATGGCCCCCATTCCAACCGAAGCAGTCTGCTATGCTAGCCACCAGCTCCTTTGTTTTCCTTGATGCCAGACTGTGGCCAGCCAGGACTTTGTATAAAGACCTTTCCCCACACTTGAAGTGGCTGGTATACTGAGTCAGCCGCCGGCCAAGTTCTTTTACATGTTCTTGGTCGGGATGACTCGTCTGCCCTGGATGAGCACCTGCTCTGGACCCCTCGGGCTAGGAGGTCCAGGATGTGCTAACTGTCCTAATGGAGGTGTGTCTGCAGGGTAACCTGAGCCAATGCCGACCGTGAAGGTGATGTGACATCTGAAAGGTTCAAAAAGCAGCATGGGAAACTGTAAGTAAGTAAGTGTCAGTCGTGTCTGACTCTTTGTGACCCCACGGACTGCAGCCCACCAGGCTCCTCTGTCCATGAGATTTTCCAGGCAAGGATCCTGGAGTGGGTTGCCATTTCCCTCTCCAGGGGATCTTCCCAACCCAGGGATCGAACCCGGGTCTCCTGCACTGCAGGCAGATTCTTTACCAACTGAGCTACCTGGGAAGCCCGTGGGAAACTATAAACCCATGTGAACCATTCAGGTTAAAACACTCCAGCTCAAAGTAACATCGGCAGACAGGAGAGGAAGAGGGTGCGCGATGGTTTCATTCACCCACGTGAGTCGACAGCACTGGCTAAGGGGGTGGGACTAGAAGTGAAGATGGACAAGAATACAGAGGGGAGAGAGACAGCGGCGGGAAAGCAATGGCCAACCCAGAGTTCAGAGGAGCGGCAGAGCCTTGGCTAGTGCTCCTGCAAAATATTCAGGACCTGCCAAGCGTCAGGCTTAGTATGCCACGTTGCCTCTGGGGTCCTGAGGAGGAAGCAGTGAAGGGCCCAACATGTCAGTACTTTTCAGTGGGAATTTCAAGCTCTGTAGCTCCAGCTCTTAGACAGGAGTGCTAGAAAAAATACAAAAAGTCAAGTGGGGCATCACACTCAGGACACTGCAGGCCACACCTCACGCCTCTTAAGCCACTGACAGTGTAAGCACCCAATCCACCTTAAACAGGCACTTGACTCAGGAGTGGCTTTGAGTTGCTGAGAAGCTGTTGTTGTTTTCCAGATTCAAACTTAACATTTTCCATCCTTACAGTCAGGTTCTTTTCATTAAAAAAGGAATAAATGAACCATACGCACTGATCTGTGTGTGTGCAACACAGAGACAGGTATGTGAGCAAGAAAGGTTTGGGGCAGCACTAGGAAGACTAAGCAGTTTTAATGAAAGATCAACAAACCAAAAAAGGGAAAAGAAAAGGCATATACCTTCGCAGAGCAGCTAAATTTCATTTAAATCAATTTATTCAAGAGACTGACACGGAAGTAAGCCAAGTCCAATGCAAGAATGCCACCGTGAAACGTGACTGTCTGCTATGAAGGAGGGACGGGGAAGACTGTACAAAGACACTGGTATTTAAGGAACCTTTCGGATTTCTGTTTTCTGCTTTGGGGAGGGCAACAGATTTGCTGGAGTAAACCACCTCCTAAAGAGGAGGGAGACTTAGAATGTACCAAATGGTAAGGAAAAGATAACCTGGGGCTATATTTATTAAAAAAAAAAAAAAAAAAAGGCTACTGCAGATAATGGCCTGTTAACTTATTTCCCAGACAGAACTGAACTCGATTCTAATTTGGCTTATAGGAAAGGGTCTGACACTTGTAAATTACTGTCATTGTTGATAAGACTAGGGACCTAAACAGCCCAGCTCTGGAGAACTATGACACCCAATTAAGCAGCTTCTCTGCTACCAAGGATTCAAAACAACCCATTAGCTCTGCCTAGGTCCGAGCGGGTCCCAGACCCTCAGCCCAAGGTGCTCTAGCTCAGCCGGTCACAAGGAAGAAAAGGTGAAGCCAAGCAGTGGCTGTGTAGATGCCCTCAAATCAGACTCCCACCAGGTAGACACAGTCCCCACGAAGCACTCCGGCAGCTTCCTCAATAAGCCCAAAGGAAAGAAGCCAATACAAAGAAAAACAATGTAAAAGATGACAGACAATCGCACAAAAATAGCAATACCAGAAAACCCAAAATATACCAACACTGTCAGGGACAGAGGCTAACAGGACAGGACACTTACAGGGAAAAACACAGCAAAGTCTGCACCCCGAAAGCAAGGGTGATGGGAGGAGGGGAGGACGAGCTGCCGAGACAGACCCCCCTGTGAGCATGCTCAGTCACTTCAGTCGTGGCTGACTCTTTGCGACCCCATGGACTGTAGCCCACCGGGCGCTTCTGGCCATGGGATTTTCCCCGAAAGAATACTGGAGTCGGTTGCCATTTCCTCCTCTAGGGGATCTTCCCAGCCCAAGGATCGATCCTGCGTCTCCTGCATTGCAGGCAGATTTTTAACCACTGAGCCACCAGGGAAGCTGAGAGCCGGACCTGGCCCCTTGCAAAGGAAGAGGGAGGATGGAAAAACTGAAAGGAACCTGAACCCAGTCTTGAAAGAGTCCTTGACGCCAGGCTCCACAGCAGGACTGCTAGATTTCAGGCGGTGGCGGTGGCGGGGGTGGGGTGGTGAACTTGTATATACCAGCTGCACCAGAGGTACACAACTTGTCTGAAAACAGTCTTATTTCCCCAAAGACAAATAATACAAACCCAAAAAACTAAAATGGAGGGCTATGAGCAACAGGAGTAAAAGATCTCATACAGGGAAACACTTCCGAAGAGCCTAGATTTTCTCACCCTCAGTTTTCCTGCCATTTTAAATGGTGTTTACGAAAAAAATGGAAACAATATTTAATAATACTTACCTCTGAGTCTATTATGTCTTGTCCTTCTTTTGAACTTTTTCCACTTTTCCCTGCTTTGGGTGATTCCTAGGAAACATCAAGCAGAATCGATTAGGTTCCTCAATTTTAGACTGTGAAACATCAAATAAACCAAAATGCATTTTCATAAGTGTTTAGACAATTTAACTATGACTTTTGATAGTTTTCATCAATACCGTCACGACTTTCTTCCTTTATACAGTTGAGTTAAGAGACCCAGGATTGTGATGTGACACCCACCGGCCAATCCAAAATTTAGATTCTCCCCGTTTTCTTCGTCTGCATTATCTGGCGCTCAAAACTTGAAGCAGAAACAAGTAAACGCACATTTGCACTATGCTCTCGGCTTCTTGAAAGATGCACATCACAACCCTTTTTTCCCCTTCCCACACTCAACTCTAGGATGTCTGGGGTGATTCTGAAACGCTACCGAGCTCCACCTGAAGCAAAAACACCCCCCNATGTGTGTGTGTGTTGGAGAGTGTCTGCCAGCTCGTCCCTGCGTGTGTGATGAGGGGGCTGAACTAGTCTTTCCCTCCATCACCTGTTCCGCACCCACCCCCCTGATCTCGGCAGGATGGGAGTGCAGCAGAGCCTGTGTTTGGGGGGGACACAGGGACGGGATTCACCTGGGGGGCTGGCTCCTAGGTGGGGATGGAGGGGTAGCTGCACCCGCCACCCCCGGCTTGGGTGGTGCCCGCTCCCTTGGGGCCGCTCCCTGGAGCGTTTATCCATCCACGGACTTGCCGGCCACAACCAGAGCCTGCACGTCCCGAGTTCCATGTGATCTTTCCTCTGCCACTCTGCCCGGGGCTCCATCACCTCCAGAGGGGCGCCTGAGGCCCTGCTTCACGCGCAGGCCACTGGCCCACACTCACAAGCTCTGCAAGACCCTGTTTCTACGTCTTACAAGCTCCTTCTGGGGTCGGGAGCTGTTCAAGCCCCAGGCCCCGCCACAGCTGCCCGGTCGGTCTGCCCTTCTTCCCCGCGATACTCCTGTAACGTCAGGCGTGGGGGCACCATGCATGCTTGCTCAGCTAGTGGAAGGTGGGATGCGGGATTTGGGTTGCCGTGCCAGGTGCATTGATAGCTCTCTCCAGGAGGAAGCAGAAGGCCGCCCAGCAGTGTCCCCTGCTCATGTGTCTGTCCTCTGTGAGTGTGGCCTCTGTGATTGTGTCCTTTTTGTGTCCTCTGTGAGAGCGTGAGAGTGCCCATGTGAGGAGTATCCTCTGTGAGTGTGTCCTCTGTGAGTGTGGACTCTGTGAGAGTGCCCTCTGTGAGCGTGTCCTCTGTGAGAGTGTCCTCTATTCCTCATCTATTTGCCATGAAGTGATGGGACCAGATGACATGATCTTAGTTTTCTGAATATTGAGTTTTACATGAACTTTTTCACTCTCCTTTTTCACTTTCATCAAGAGGCTCTTAAGTTCCTCTGGACTTTCTGCCATAAGGGTGGTGTCATCTACATATTTGAGGATATTGATATTTCTCCCAGCAATCTTGATTCCAGCTTGTGCTTCATCTAGTCCAGCATTTCTTATGATTGTAGCATTTCTCATGATTGTAGCATTTATCAGTATTTAATTCCTTTGTTTCACCAGTTAGTAGTCTATTGTCTGAACATGGGGCATTTGTTTATCGATTCAGCCTCAATGGCCATTTGAGTTGTTTCCATCTTTTGGCTATTGTACAAAGAGCTACTGTGAATATGTGTATACCTGTATTTGTTTGAGTATCTGCTTTCAGTTCTTTAGACTGTATAACTAGGACTGGAATAACTTACCTTTTTGAGGAGGAACTACCAAATTATAATGTGTGTCTTGAGTGATTAAGTCATTTTTAAGCAGTGATAGAGAATAGCTGCTCTGAAGAAAAACAACAAAATTCAGCTAAAATGTCCATGCATAGAAATAGTACTTGGAAGGTCAGG
Organism: Oreotragus oreotragus; assembly: GCA_006410675.1. Taxonomy (NCBI): domain Eukaryota; kingdom Metazoa; phylum Chordata; class Mammalia; order Artiodactyla; family Bovidae; genus Oreotragus; species Oreotragus oreotragus. The sequence continues at coordinate 211,055 of SJYX01006689.1, read as the reverse complement.
GATTTTATTTCAGATCTATCTGACATTGCTGCTCTTGCTAAGTCACTTCAGTCGTGTCCGACTCTGTGTGACCCCATAGACGGCAGCCCACCAGGCTCCCCCATCCCTGGGATTCTCCAGGCAAGAACACTGGAGTGGGTTGCCATTTCCTTCTCCAATGCATGAAAGAGNTGTCCGACTCTGTGTGACCCCATAGACGGCAGCCCACCAGGCTCCCCCATCCCTGGGATTCTCCAGGCAAGAACACTGGAGTGGGTTGCCATTTCCTTCTCCAATGCATGAAAGAGAAAAGTGAAAGTGAAGTCACTCAGTCTGTCCGACTGTTAGCGACTCCATGGACTGCAGCCCACCAGGCTACTCCGTCCATTGGATTTTCCAGGCAAGAGTACTGGGGTGGGGTGCCATTGCCTTCCCCGATCTGACATTAAGTACAAAAATCATAAGCATGTTCATATTAATTTGTTTTTTCAACATAATATAGTTTTGCTGAGTTCCTCATGTAAATTAGTAGTTCTTAGAGTCTTCAACAACATTAATATCACCTGGGAGCTTGTTAGAAATGCACGTGACCAAGTCTTACTTTGCTGCTGCTGCTGCTAAGTCGCTTCAGTCGTGTCTGACTCTGTGCGACCCCAGAGACGGCAGCCCACCAGGCTCCCCCGTCCCTGGGATTCTCCAGGCAAGAACACTGGAGTGGGTTGCCATTTCCTTCTCCAATGCATGAAAATGAAAAGTGAAAGTGAAGTCACTCAGTTGTGTCCAACTCTTCGCGACCCCATGGACTGCAGCCCTCCAGGCTCCTCTGTCCATGGGATTTTCCAGGCAAGAGTACTGGAGTGGGGGGCCATTGCCTTCTCTGAAGCCTTACTCAGACCCTGTAAATCAGAAAGTCTGTGATTGTGATCCAGCAACCTGCACTTTAACAAACCTCTGGGAGCTTCTGATGAATATTAATGTTTGGGACCCACTGCTGCTGTCAAAAGAAACCTGGGAATTTATGTAAGGAAAAGATGGAAATGAAGATTTCCTCATTGATTATGCACTTTAGTGAGTGAAACTGATGAACAAACATTTCTAATATAGTACAATAAATATTTAGAGAGAGGGTATAAATTATGCTCTGTTAAACTCATAGAAGAAAGAAGCTTTCTCTGGAAACATTGGGTTTCTTTGCAGAGAAGATAAGGTACAAAAAGAGACATAAATAAGAAGTAGGATTTCTGCCATCAAATGGAAAGAGAAAGCATTCAAAGGGATATAAATATTCTGTGTAAAGTAGCAGAAACATGGACCACAGTGATGCCTTGGACTGTGTAGGAGACACACAGGAGAATGTAGGGGAGGCTATCAGAAGATGAAACTGAACAGGTGAGTGCTAAAAAATGATTGGGCTTTATTTGTTGCACTTTGTGGATTATAAAATAATATTAGAAGAAAAGAACATCTACTTTAAATTTCATTTCAGAAGGGAATAAATTTGGTGAAAGATGTAGCTCATCAATAGGAAAACTATTTGCTACTTTAACATGTTACTAGGCTTCAGTGTTCTCTCATATAAAATGTATTAATTCTTTCAAGAAGTCTTTTCTTTAAAATCAGCTATTTATTGACATTTGTTTTTGATTTTAATTTTTTTTGAGCAGCAGTAATTATGTATAAAACATTACTATCATGTGCTGCCACTGTTTAAAAATTAAGATTTCTTGTTCTTAAAGTTAGTGAAAGTGTCTAAAAATGACTTTGATGAAACAGTACTGAATATTGAAATATTTTCATGATGAATCTTGATGCAGTCCAAGGGAAACATTATGGATGATGTAAATGTGTGTTGGGGTTGGGGAGACGGAGTGGCATCACTCTTTCACATGAAAATAGCCAATGTAGGTAGTATGAACATTGGCAGATCCCACCACAGGGCCACACTTTCAAATTTAAGATTTTTTATGTTAGACTTTTCTGGTTGGTTAACACACTCTATGGGGAAAATGGAAAGCTGACTGGGTGTCAGAGAACTTCTGAATGAGTGTAAAGTGTTCATCTTGCTTTTTGGGTCAGAGGGGTCGCTGAAATCTCATTTGAAATCCCAGTACCAAACTGAAAAAGAGAATACCTTAGTTACTCTGCATAATTTGAGGTAGCCAAGATCAAAGTTATTTGGAACTTTCTGTTATTTATATGACCTGCTCTTCACTAAATCTGTGATCATTAGAATCACTCTGGAGTCCACAGCCAAGCTATGGAGCACCACATGGAGTAGAGTGCTTTTTCCCACTTTTCATTTTCAGAAGCACTGTCAAAGCTAATCTTTAAGTGGAAAAAGCACATGATTTCAATTAGTTTCTAGGGTACAGCAACCTGGAAACTTGTTTGTCTGATACCTTGAAGTCTCAAATTGTTCCTGTGCATCAAACCATGGAAGGTGAAGAAACCAGCAGCTTAATCACCATCTTTTATGTATTTACTAAGCTACAGTCAGAAAACATTTCATTCTAATATATCCACATAGCAAAGACTTATACACACAGTTGCACACAGCTATCTATTGAAGGAGTGACAGTGTTTGGGCATTTTGATGACCCAGACAATTTGTATTCAGTTATTTTGAGATTCCCTGTCTTGGATAATTATTTTCAAAGATAATTTGAGTTATTTTTTTGAAAATAGGAATTCAGTGATACTATTATTTTGAAGTGTGGGCAAAGAAAAAGAAGGAAAGAAGACATCAATACAAACCTGAGTTACAGTCTTCCATTTCTCACCCCAACCTTGTTATTTAGAAGTGAGATATCATTTAAAGAAATTTTAAGTAAACTGGTTCTAAGCAGCATGCCTTAGAACTTCCATTGGGTCTGCCAGTATGGACATGAATTTTAGCAAATGCAGGGAGATAGTGAAGGACAGGGAAGACTGGCATGCTTCAGTTCATGGGGTCATGAAAAAGCTGGACACAACTCAGTGACTGAGCAACGAACAACAATTTGCCTTATAAAACCATGCATTCAAGGACCTCAAAATACTTATGGGAAAACTCCAAAAACAGGGGCATTGGTGAGGTGTTCAGTATCCTTCCAGCCTTGTATGTCCTTCTGAGATGTTCCTCCTACATATGGATTCTTCCTTTGGTCCATTGGGTCTTCTGCACATCACTTTCTCAGACTAGTTCACACATATTATTTGTACTTCAGATTAACTGGTCACCTAGAATCAATTTGTCAGCTTCATGTCGTGGATATACTTACTCCTTGCTGGGGAAGTTGGTTCTGATAATGACTTATTTCCCTGTCCTTAAAATCCATCTTTGCTAAACTTTTCCAGTGGGTCCATACTTAATGACTAAAGCTTAATATCCTAGACTTAAATGGCTCTCCAATTCATTATTGTTACCCACTTTTTGTCATAGATCTTAAATGGCAAAGCCCTAGACCCACTTTTAATTGTCCAATTATTCTCTTTATTTATTTAAAATTTTTCTTTGTGTGATCTTGGGAAAATTGATTTATCTCTGAGTCTTATTGTCTCTTATTTCTAAAAGTAAGGATTGAAAATGTTGCTCTCACAAGCCTTGACATTAAATTACAGAGCTGAGAATATAAGGATGAAATGAAATGTGATGTACATTAGTGGAGTGAGGGAATATCAAACCTAAAGACAAAAATATCTTCAAAGGGTTAGTCAGAAGCTGATAAGAATACATGTTCCCTAATTTCCATAATCAATAATAAAAAATTATTTAAAATATGCTGTCATGCCTATATCCTTTTTGTCTCTATGGTACTTTGTTACTAGAAAAGCTGAGTGAAACTCAGGTGCCTATTTGGCCTTTGATGTATAGCTGTGCAGAAAATGCCTCTTCAGCAAGTACACAGTTACGGTCACTAAATATAAAGTTTTCTGGATCATTGAGATGACACAGATAATTAATTCAAAAAGAGCCTCCTGGGAAACCTATGCATAAGGTAAAAGAACCTCTACGCTGTGATTCAAAGAACTCTCATTGTTGGAGTGAAAAGCAGTAGAATGGCTGTAGTTTTTCAAAATTATAATTTGGTAAGATAGTTTAGTATGTGTGACATTCACTAGTCTGTGAATCTGTGCCATGGGTAACTACCATATATATCCAATGTGAGCAAACAATAGAAATTAAAAATGTTAAATATGTTTTATGGCTCAGCCTTCACTTAAATCACTTATTTTTGAAGCCTCTGTGTCATCCTCACTCCCATCTCCTCCTTCACTATTCCATCCAATCAGCTGCAAAGCCCTAAACATTTTATCCTACATATATCCTACACATTCAAATTATCATGACAGCCTTCCTGTCAGGACTTTATTTTGGATCTTGCCAAATATTCCTTGGATTATTGAACAATTATTGCATTTAGTCTCCTTCCTTCCTTCTCTCCTTTTTGTCTTATCCTCTTTAATCTGCCATATAATGCTAGAAGTGTTTTGAAAATTACGTCTGATGTCACCCTTGTCTAAAAATGTCTCATGGATATTTATGGTCTTATCAAGGTTTATTAAACATTTCTTTCTAGCTCCACCTTCTCCCTCCCATCTAACCATTCCCATATCACTTGCCCTTCTCTAGTCAAATATTTGTGAAACATTCTCTTTACAATAAATATCATGTATTTCCATCTCTCTTTGCCTCAGTGCATACTGCTTTATTTTAAACTTAGTAAAACATTAATTATTATTTAAATCTATTTTCTTTTTTTATGAAAATATTCTCAGGTCTTCAGGAGCAATTGGGTGCCCTTTTAATAAAATACAATCATAACTTGTTGATTTATCTATTTTTATTCATAATATTGAAGAGTATAATGAACTAAGGGAAGACCCCACCTAATCCAGTTTATAACCTTAGGGCTTGTATTATGGCAAGAATATGTCAAGCACTGAATATATGGTGTATGTAGAAGGAGATGGACTAAGAGAGAACATTTGTAAAAACAATAATCTGCATGGTAGAATTTAACATAATGAAAGAGTAATGTGTTTAGTTCTGTGTTAACTTGTCTCAAGGATATTCAAGGTCATGGCTAAAAGTTACTTAAGGCCTATATTTAGGTTCACTGAAGGATCTGATTTTTAGAATATTTTCAAAATAGCTAGAAATTTTCTTGCCCAGAATAATTCTCAACTTCTCTTTCTTTTCCACCGAGGACATATGTAACCAAATCAACAAAAAATGCAGAAGAGAGTGCCAGTTTCACCAGAGGAAGCATCTACATGAACAAACACAGATGCAAATACAGAGACAGAGAGAAAAAGAGATGCAAATACAGAGACAGAGAGAAAAAGAGTAGAGAGAGATGGAGAAAACAGAATCTCACAGCATTCTTAGAGAATCTTAAAGCTAGTGTTTTTCAGAGGTCATCAGAAAGGATAAAAGCTTTTTGTAGATATCATTTAATTAAAGCTAATTATAATTAAAGAGCATTCTTATAACAGGAGCAATATGTTAATCAGGATTTTCCAAAGAAACAGAACCAATAGAGAACCAATATCTTTATCCCTTTTCTCTCTCTCTCTCTGTTTATATAAACACAAACATATATGTATGTGTATAAATATATATATATATGTATATACACACAATAGATAATATACATATGCAGTTCAAGAAGCAACAGTTAGAAAAAGACATGGAACAATGCACTGGTTCCTAACTGGAAAAGGAATACATCAAGGCTATGTATTATCACCCTGCTTATTTAACATATGCAGAGTATGTCATGTGAAATGCCAGACTGGATGAAGCACAAGCTGGAATCAAGATTGCAGGAGAAATATCAATAACCTCAAATATGCAGATGACACCACCCTCATGGCAGAAAGTGAAGAAGAACTAAAGAGCCTCTTGATGAAAGTGAAAGAGGAGAGTGAAAAAGCTGGTTTAAAACTCAACATTCAAGAAACAAAAATCATGGCATCTGGTCCCACCACTTCATGGCAAGGAGATGGGAAACAATGGAAACAGTGAGAGACTTTATTTTCTTGAACTCCAAATTCACTGCAGATAGTGACGGCAGCCACAAAATTAAAAGACACTTGCTCCTTGGAAGAAAATCTATGACAAACCTAAACAACATATTAAAAAACAGAGACACTACTTTGGTAATATCTGGACATTTGGTAATGATGGACAAAGGTCCACCTAGTCAAAGCTATGGTTTTTCCAGTAGTCATGTATGAATGTGAGAGTTCAGTTCAGTTCAGTCCAGTTGCTCAGTCGTGTCCAACTCTTTGCGACCCTATGCATTGCAGCATGCCAGGCCTCCCTGTCCATCACCAACTCCAGGAGTTCACTCAAACTCATGTCCATTGAGTCAGTGATGCCATCCAGCCATCTCATCCTCTGATGTCCCCTTCTCCTCCTGCCCCCAATCCCTCCCAGCATCAGAGTCTTTTCCAATGAGTCAACTCTTCGCATGAGGTGGCCAAAGTACTGGAGTTTCAGCTTTAGCATCATTCCTTCTAAAGAGCACCCAGACTGATCTCCTTCAGAATGGACTGGTTGGATCACCTTGCAATCCAAGGGACTCTCAAGAGTCTTCTCCAACACCACAGTTCAAAAGCATCAATTCTTCGGTGCTCAGCTTTCTTCACAGTCCAACTCTCACATCCATACATGACTACTGGAAAAACCATAGCCTTGACTAGATGAGCCTTTTTGGCAAAGTAATGTCTCTGCTTTTGAATATGCTATCTAGGTGGGTCATAACTTTTCTTCCAAGGAGTAAGCGTCTTTTAATTTCATGGCTGCAATCACCATACTCAGTGATTTTGGAGCCCCCCCCTCCAAATAAAGTCAGCCACTGTTTCCACTGTTTCCCCATCTATTTGCCATGAAGTGATGGTACCCGATGCCATGATCTTAGATTGCTGAATGTTTAGCTTTAAGCCAACTTTTTCACTCTCCTCTTTCACTTTCATCAAGAGGCTTTTTAGTTCCTCTTCACTTTCTGCCATAAGGGTGGTGTCATCTGCATATCTGAGGTTATTGATATTTTTCCCGGCAATCTTGATTCCAGCTTGTGCTTCTTTCAGCCCAGCGTTTCTCATGATGTACTCTGCATGTGAGAGTTGGGCCGTTATAAAGAAGGATGAACACCAAAGAATTGATGCTTCTGAGTTGTGATATTGGAGAAGACCCTTAAGTCCCTTGGACTGCAAGGAAATCAGTCAATCCTAAAGGAAATCAGTCCTGAATATTCTTTGAAAAGACTGATGCTGAAGCTGAAGCTCAATGCTTGGGCCACTTGATGCAAAGAGCTGACTCATTAAAAAAAATCTTGATACTAGGAAGGATTGAAGGCAGGAGGAGAAGGGAACGACAGAGGATGAAATGGTTGGATGGCATCACTGATTCTATTGACATGAGTTTGAGCAAGGTCCAGGAGATGCTGAGGACAGAAAAGCCTGGCATGCTGCAGTTCATGGGATCACAAAGAGTCAGACATGACTAACTGAACAACAACAAAATATTACATTTAAACTGTTTATTATATAAAATGATAAATAATAAATATTTTTATATGGTCCCTGATGGCTCAATGGTAGAGAATACCCCTGAAAATTCAGGAGACACATGTTTGATCCCTGAGTCAGGAAGATCCCTTCAAGAAGGAAATGGCAACCAACTCCATTGTTCTTGCATGAAAAATCCCATGGACAGAGGGATCTGGTGGGCTATAATCCATGGAGTGGAAAAAGAGTCAAACATGACTTATGGACTAAATAACAGCAACAATATTTCATATTTATTATGAATATTATGTTACTATTATCTTTTGATTATGGAGGCTCTAAAATCCCTTAATAGGCAATCCAGAGAACCAGGAAAACCAATGTTGTAATCCCAGTCTGAGTCCCAAGACCTGAGGATCTATCAGCAGGTAGTGTAAATTCCTAGTCCCTGGATGGTGGAAGACCAATAACCCACCTTGTGTCAGGGAGAAAGAGTAAACTTTTCTTTTCTTTGCCACCCCCCCCCCCGCCCCCCTTTTTTTTAGGCTTCACCATGAGGCATGCAGGATCTTAGTTCCCCAATCAGGGATATAACCTGTGCCTCCACATTGGGAATGTGGAATTTTAACCCTTGGATTGCCAGGATAATCCCTCTTTGCCTAATTTTTAACCTGTGCAGGCCCTCAATGGATTAAATGATGTCCATCCACATTGGATAGCCCGATCTGCTTTACTTACATACTAATCTTAATTTCAGAGCTTCTTATAGAGGTGCTGACCTTACATGAAGAATTATTTTTACAGTTTAATCCAGTAAATATCACCTGGCATATCTGTTAAAAATGCAAATACCATGGTTAAACCACAAGAGATTCAGATATATTAGCTGCAGTAGGCAAATATTGGCTATTTGACAATTTTAGTTGACTCTTTCACAGCTTGTGTGATCTTAATTCCCTTACCAGGGATCGAATCTGTGGCCCTAGTAGTGAGACACTGAGTCCTACCCATTGGACTGTCAGGCAGTCCCCCTGAGTTGACTCTTGTGAAACACAGGAATTAGGGGCACTGACCCTCTTTGCAGTTGAAAACCTTATGACTCTGAAGCAATTTCAGGAACTGAGGACAAGAGCTCAAGTATTATGACAAAAGATGCTCTTACTGCTCAGGAAATTCTAAAGAGGATGAAGACTAAATATATATTTCTTATTATATCACACACACACAAAAAAATAGTCAGCCCTCCATATCTGAGTTCCCTCCTTATCTGCACATTCAGCCAGTTACACATTGTGAAGTAAGATAATGAATTGAAAAAAATCCACATATAAGTTGACTCATGCAGTTCAAACATGTGTTGTTCAAAGATCAGCTGCATTTAGTTTCCTCTTCTTGCATCAATATAACCCATATTTTATTTTGAGGGACTGCTTTGCCCTCAGCCCTTTAAGTTGTTTAGAATTGGACTCAGTTTTTCACTGCTTTTTTTTTTTTTTCCCTGATGTTCAAGCTGGTTTTATTTTTTATTTTTATTTTTTTTAATTTTATTTTCTTTTTGTATTTATTTATTTTTTTACACGAACTCCCAAACATGAACCCCCCTCCCACCTCCCACCCCACATCTTCCCTCCAGATCATCCCCTGGATGGATACATCTCTAATACAGAACAATGCTCATTATTACTTCTTGAAAATACTTGCTTTCTCACTGAAACTCCCCGTTCCTCAAATGGTGTGGGATTAGTCTGGAACTGTTGCATCCATGAGCTGACATAAGGATAAACCATGAAGGAGCTTCCCATGTGCATTTGGAATGGAAAATATATAGGTAATATATTTATGTTGAATGTTTCAAGAATATACCCATATTCCCTTGATATATTCTTAAGTGGATCTTATACTTCTGGTATTTGATGTTGAAGTATAAGGAAAGAAAAAAAGTACATATGTGCTGTGACTAAAACCCTCAAAATAGTTTATATTATGTTAGTACTTGACACTATACTTATGCTTATGTTGAAAAAATGTGTTTGTGCCTATTAAATATGTTTTATTTTTTAACACATTTTCATATATGTCAAAGTAGGATTTTGAACTAATGTTCATTACCAGGAATGCGTTCTTGAGTTCAGTTCCACTTTTTATCTCATTCAGAAGAAATTCTAATCTTAAGTAAAACTGAATTCAGAGGTCAGTCATTCTATTAAAATGAAAAGTACAAAATAATCTCTTTTGCACATGATCCAATGATATTAAACTGGCATCATTATAATTGACCCTTTTGTACAATTTTAAAACATTTCCTATTGCTGATAGTCAAATATTGCAGTAAAATGAGAAAACCTTCTTTAAGTATATTATCAAAATTGTGAATAAAACCATATTTTGACCTCAATTCAACCAGTTCTGCTAAATCAGCCAGATCACTTTCGCATTTAGTAACTTTAATTAGTAAAATTGAGAATGTCTAGCTATTCCTTCTGAATTTATTTGCAAATATTTCCATTAATTAATATTTTAACTCTGTGCTGAAGGCTATAAAGATAAATTTAAAGATTATATTTTTAATTGCACCACAGGTACGCTATAAAATGTAGGCATCTCCTCTCACATTTGGATGTGCTATGCTGTGGAGACAAAAATAAGATAAAAGTGTATACCTATAATGATCACTGCAATTAATAAGAATTATCATTTTTGACTGATGTATATAAGGCTCTGCTAAGATATGTATCTGGCAACCATCTGTAATTAAGACTCATTACAGTTTTATTTATAATATACAATTGGTTAAAAGTTTTAAAGAACCAAGTTATAAACAAAATTTTCTCACAAGATGTGTAACTCAGGACAATTTTACTGGGAAAGATTTGTCATACAGGGGTCTTAGGGAAGGCCAAATAATCCATCTCTCATGTTTTCCTGTTGTTATTGTTGTTTTTTGTTTCTTTGACAAATCTCTGCAAAATCTTTGCAAAGGTTCAGTGAATCATTCAGGGGTGATTTTCTTGGTTCCTAAGCTTAGGGCTCACAGCCTCAACTTCCTTGCCAAGATTTCCCTGAATATTCATTCCATCAAACAAGGACTACTGATTTCTTTTACCCATGGAAGCTGGGCAAAAAGCTATTCTTCACTGTCATGCACATAACATAGACTAGACACTGCTGGTAGTTCAAGATAAGTAATATCTGCTGGAAGAGAGTCAAAGATGTAAATCCTTTCTGTGCCTTATGTACAGCAGACTTGTTTAGTATAAGAGTGTCTGGATGTTGGAGAAGCTTATCTCCTCCAAATGACTTATAAACTTTAAAACCACAATGGTGGTGAATAAGTAGGGAGATGAAGTCAGGGTCAGGAGGGGAAATACAGTGGCTGGAAGAGGGGAGAAGACTATTTCCTTTGTTAGCAACAGTGTAAAGTAGTGAATCTGGCAGCAAATGTAAAGTCAGACATTATCTCTTCTCTTTGATGCTTCTACCTTGATATATGACCTTGGATAAGTCATTGAAGTCTCTAATTCTTGGTGTCCTCATTTGTAAGGTAGGGATTATTACTTATGATACCTGCTTCAGAGGGGTGGGTGTTCTAAGGGCACAATACTTTTTTAGATGGTGGAGTTCACATTGTTGCAGCTGTCTCTGGTCACAATTCCTCTCCAAATGGCACATTTCTCCTTTTATAATATGAGGATATACATAAAAGACAAGCTTCAGAGACAGCCCTCTTGGAGTATAAAAACACAAAACGTAAGAGGAAAGAGTGTCATTGGGAAGATGAGTTTTACTTATCTCTTTCCAGGAGTTAGGAGCAGGTGGCACCCAGAATGGTTAGTGGTGAAATACTCTGACTCTGTAATCAAGTAGACAGAAATTTTATGTTGAATAAGTTACTTACCTTGTGAAACCACATGGGAATTTCTCTGGAGGAGAGTAAGATGATACCATCTATCGCCTAGTGTTGTTGTATTAAGCGAGATTATGCTTAGCCCCATGTCTGGCATAGAAATCCTCCTCTCAGTGTGATGTTACCAATCTTTTGTTTGTTGTTGTTGTACTTTTCTGTTATTACCAGAACTATCATTAGCTTTTATTGAATAAACATATCTGTGTAGCATTTAACCAGGAGAGCCCTAAAATATTGTCCATGTGAGAAGTAACCCAATAGTGTGTCAGTAGCAACAGTTTGGAATTCCTGTCTTGATTTGAGGCTCATGCTTGAAAATCCTTTTGATTTTCTCTGTTCAAGGTATTCTAACTCATATGTGCTCTCTCTCCTAGTGGAGAGACACATGAGTATCTCATGCCTTAGTTTCAGCTATTCTGGAAGATAGTTACACACTACTTTGAAGTTTCTTATTCACCTAGACCTAATAAAGTGAGTTTTTATACATGCCATGTATTCTTCCTTTAAGTCAGATAGTCAACCTCAAATATACTCTTAAAAATATGATAATATATTATGGCCACAGAGATCGAAACATGGCTTTACTTATTTATTTTAAGGTTGTGCCTATTAGAAGAAACCCCTTTTGTGCTCCACAAGTGTGAATAATCCCACTCTGATCTCGTTTCGTAGCACTGTCTTTGGGGAGGCTGAGGACCTCTAGAATGAGTCTTACTGTCTACTTGGTGAGTGCTCTCTATTCCTGCTTTTTAAAACATCACTACAGTGTGCCTGACCACCCCTAGGAGGGCAAGTTTCATTCTTAGTGCCAAAATGTCTCAGATGTTAGACAATCTTTTGGGCTCCTACAGGGCCATGGAACGGTCCTTCTGTTCAGTTCAGTTCAGTCGCTCAGTCATTTCCGACTCTTTGCAACCCCATGAATTGCAGCGTGCCAGGCCTTCCTGTCCATCAGCAACTTCCGGAGTTCACTCAGACTCACGTCCATCGAGTCAGTGATGCCATCCAGCCACCTCATCCTTGGTCATCCCCTTCTCCTCCTGCCCCCAATCCCTCCCAGCATCAGAGTCTTTTCCAATGAGTCAACTCTTCGCATGAGGTGGCCAAAGTACTGGAGTTTCAGCTTTAGCATCACTCTTTCCAAAGAAATCCCGGGGTTGATCTCTTTCAGAATGGACTGGTTGGATCTCCTTGCAGTCCAAGGGACTCTCAAGAGTCTTCTCCAACACCAGAGTTCGAAAGCATCAGTTCTTCGGTGCTCAACCTTATTCATAGTCCTTAGGGGAATAATAAAAATAAGTTTGAAAAGTACTGCTGTAAGGCAACTGAGGACTCAAAAAAGACTTGCCTGTGTTCTCCTTCTGAAAATAAGATTTGGAAACGACTTGGAAAAGGCCAATGGTAATTTGTTATTCCAAGAATAGCAAGGAGAGATAAGAAAGCCTTCCTCAGCAATCAATGCAAAGAAATAGAGGGAAACAATAGAATGGGAAACACTAGAGAGCTCTTCAAGAAAATGGGCTTAATGAAGGCCAGAAATGATAGGGACCTAACAGAAGCAGAAGATATTAAGAAGAATACACAGAAGAACTGTACAAATAAGATCTTCAAGACCCAGATAATTAGGATGGTATGATCACTCACCTAGAGCCAGACATCCTGGAATGTGAAGTCAAGTGGGCCTTAGGAAGCATCACTACAAACAAAGCTAGTGGGGGTGATGGAATTCCAGTTGAGCTATTTCAAATCCTGAAAGGCGATGCTGTGTAAGTGCTGTAGGTAATGGACAGGGAGGCCTGGTGTGCTGTGATTCATGGGGTCACAAAGAGTCAGACACGACTGAGTGATTGAACTGAACTGAACTGAATTTGTTATGGACTGAATTGTGCCCTGCAGAATTCATATGTTCAAGCTGTAACCTTTGTTATGTTAGAATGTGACTTTATTTGGAGAAGGATGTTTAAAGAGCTAATATTTAAGGTTAAATCAGGTAATATGGTGGATCCCTAACCCAATATGACTGGTGTCCTTTTTTTAATTTTTCTTTGGACAATAAGTGCTTTTCAATGTTGTGTTGGTTGACTGGTGTCATTTTAAAAAGAGTACAAAATATCAGAGGTGTGTGCCTAGAGAGAAAGGGCCATGTGAGTGCACAAAGAGAAAGTTGCCATCTGAAAACCAGGAGAGAGGCCACAAGGAGAAATTAAACCTCTTGACACCCTGATCTTGGATTTCTAGTCTCTAGAACTATGAGAAAATAAATGTTAGTCATTTAAGCCACTCATTGTGGTATTTTGTTATGGTAACCATAACAGAACCAAAATATCAATTTTATATTATAGAGGTTATATTTTACATTGTCAGAAATGGAACTTATTAATGCTGAGACTCAGAAGTAGTCAGACATAACCACTTAGTCACAAGACACAGTGTAAAACTCCACACTTCCTCAGGTTGAGGTCCTGTGTATAGAAATTTTAGGAGGGTAGAGACAATGAAATAATATGCTCCATGTGATTAAAAACTGAACTAACTTTCAGGAGGTGTGTGGCAAAGGTGACTGCGTTATTTATGCCCAAATTCTCCTTCCAAATGTGTCAGTCAGATTAACCAACTTCCTCATTTATGGGAAGCAGTCAGTGAGAAGTGGAAAGAGATCAGAAATGTGAAATTGGTGGAGTTTCCTCCACATGGAAGAAAACATTTAGATATTGACCATTCTATCACCATTCTAGCAATTATCTCAGAGGTAGAACTCATTAACATTGTACACATAGATCTAAGATGATTGAGCTTAAGCACTCCAGTATCAGGAGGCATTAGCCCTGTTGTAGGTGTTGCCTCTTTGCATTGTCAGATGCTATCCTAACTACTGTGCATTTACATGCATTCTTTATCTGCATTAGACTATCACTGTATTATAAGTATTATTGTTCACATTTTAGGCACCAGAATAATGAGACTCAAAGTGATTAATTAACTTTCCTCTGCCTGCTTAACTAGTATGTGAGGAACCCTGAATGAATAAACCTAGCATAGGGACATGAAATGGGACATGTGGTCTTCCATATTTTTGAGTGGCTACAGTTTGTCTTTTCCTGGATGGACTTTGGCTGAGTATAGGACTGAAATACAAAACTTATCACCACAGTGAATCAGGACATTAGAAGTCAGGGAGGAGAAACTAGAAAAACAATCAAGATACTGGGGGAAATCTATTACATTGTTGACTTGAAGGGATCAGAGGTAGATAGAACATAGTATGGAGACAATAATTTTGAGCCCAGAAGATGAGAGAAAGTATACTAAAGGAGCAAAAGTGGATGGCTCATCTGGTATTTGCTTAGCATTAGAACTGGTGATCATAATTTTTTTTTTTTGACATTCAGGGTTGAAAGGTAGAGTGGCTTAGTTAGAGAGTCAGAGGATAAATAGAAAGAGAAGGGCCCAATAGAAACCTAAAATTATGCAAAAGCAAAAATGGAATTCCACTATGAATCATAGTACTGCTTCAACACGGAAAGGCCCACAATACAGCCAGTGCAGCTTCCAAATACTTAATAATTTGGCCTGTAAGAGTAAAAATACAATCTTATGCTAGTATATACTTAAAATTCACTTTTATTTCCCATCCTCACAGACATCCTGTGAAGTATAATGAGTGATTATTAATCTTATTTTACGAGAAAAGAAACAGAGTGACTCAGGTTTCATAGCAAATGAGTAAAGCCAGGTCTCTGATCTGAGAAATAAAATCACTGAGGTGGTCATGCATTAGGTCATGTGTTAGGTACTATTGCTATATAGTTCCCTATAGAATTCTGGGGCCCGAGACTGATCTATGGCTATACCTTAATGCTTAGGGTAACATGACTCACTGTTTTAAAGGATGATTTTTGGCAAGGACACTAATTACCTCTTATTTGACTCCACGTTCTTCTCCATAAAAAAAGATGTCAACTTCTTCTGGATGTTAGTTGAGGTAAAATGATATAGTGTACTTATATGTGTCTTTCCTGGAAGAGATACAGAAAGCATATTTTTGAGGAGTAGATAATATTTTGAAAGGCTGTGTTAATGACTTTGAAGCTGGGCTGGGCCATTTTGAATCCTAAAAAAAACGATGACACCACCCTTTTGGCAGAAAGAGAGGAGGAGCTAAAAAGCCTCTTGATGAAAGTGAAGGAGGAGAGTGAAAAAGTTGGCTTAAAGCTCAGCATTCAGAAAATGAAGATCATGGGATCCGGTCCCATCACTTCATGGGAAATAGATGGGGAAACAGTGAAAACAGTGTCAGACTTTATTTTTGGGGGCTCCAAAATCACTGCAAATGGTGACTGCAGCCATGAAATTAAAAGACGCTTACTCCTTGGAAGAAAAGTTATGACCAACCTGGATACTATATTCAAAAGCAGAGACATTACTTTGCCGACTAAGGTCCGCCTAGTCAAGGCTATGGTTTTTCCTGTGGTCATGTATGGATGTGAAAGTTGGACTGTGAAGAAAGCTGAACGCCAAAGAATCGATGCTTTTGAACTGTGGTGTTGGAGAAGACTCTTGAGGGTCCCTTGGACTGCAAGGAGATCCAACCAGTCCATTCTGAAGGAGATCAACCCTGGGATTTCTTTGGAAAGAATGATGCTAAAGCTGAAACTCCAGTACTTTGGCCACCTCATGCGAAGAGTTGACTCATTGGAAAAGACTCTGATGCTGGGAGGGATTGGGGGCAGGAGGAGAAGGGGACGACCAAGGATGAGATGGCTGGATGGCATCACAGACTCGATGGACGTGAGTCTGAGTGAACTCCAGGAGATGGTGATGGATAGGGAGGCCTGACGTGCTGCGATTCATGGGGTCGCAAAGAGTCGGACACAACTGAGCGACTGAACTGAACTGAACTGTACCAGCACCCACAAGCATTCTAAGAGTATCACATATTCTGTGACCTAAATTTCCATTCTCTCATGAGATTGTGATGAGTGTGATGAGGACGTGACCCCCAAGCAACCCATGATACAGTGATATTTATGCAAAGACATGTGGTTCTTGTTGCAGCTATGCCGCATCATTTCCAGATGTTTGTGGAACATCCCTGGCAGCATCTTCTGAGAGGCTGTTTAAAGAAGAACAGGGCTGGTACTTTCCAGATTCTGCTGTTCCTGTACTTTCTTTTGTGGGGAAAGCAGAATGCCAGCCAAGATTGTTGCAATGTATCTGTTACATTTGAACTTCAGATCTCCAATAATTTTCTCAATTTTGTCTTTGTAATGAGTCCTTATGACTCAGAACTGCTTAGAGACCAGGAACAAAAAGGCTGAGATTCTCAAAAGGAAGTTTACTTCTTGAAAAACTATGTTATTTCTCTCAGCGTAGCAGCTTCTTCCTACCATCCCTGGTAACTCTGATCTTAATCTATCCATCCAGCATACTCTTCTTTTCAGTTAAGTGGGGGAGGATGGAGAGAGAGGAAGACAGAGGAAGAGGGAGAGTGAACAAGAGAACCTCTGCTAGAACTTTAGCAGACCATTAAAGCTCATAGACAGATAATGGTCAAATATGGGTGTGCACAAGGAATTCTGAGAGGGAAAGTCTAAGAAGCATCTTCTTTCTGAATTGATTTTCATGCCCTCAATTAAGTATAAACTAGCATACAGTGCTGCCTATTGGCCATACTTCCATCTATAGAAATGCCCCACCAGGCTGGGTAGTCCTGACTTCCCACTTGCCCAACCCTATTCATTGTGAAACATTTTTGCAATGATTATTGGATAAATCACTGGACTTTTCTGGTCTCACCCCTTTGCAGGAGGTTTTAATTATTGCTACTACTTTGTTGCCGTATATCCTGTGTCCTGACTATATTATACAACTATTCACATAATATTTGGGGTTATGCAAGTCTCTTCTAACACTTCAGAGAGTTTATTTATATGTACATATATTTTCTATACATATAAATATATGTATATATTTTCTACTTAAAATAGTCAAACTTTTTCCCCTGTCTCAACATGCAGTATTGTTAAAGTCTTCTTGAATTAGCAGCAGAGAACTAAAATATTATTTGTAAGAAGCAAATGGAGATTTCTCCCCACAAGCCCTCTACATTTCATGAATCAACCCAGGAAAAAAGTCCGTCTATATTTTTCTGGCTAAGATAAAATTCTTAGACCTTCCCAACATGTAATTTCTTTCAAACGACTTAAGGGAGGAACATATTTATATTCAATGCCCTTCTATAGTCATTCTGTTTTCCCATTTATATGAGTAACTTAGTCTTTTTTTTTTTTCCTTCCTCTTCTTTAGTTAAATTTCCTTTGGATGTAATAACCTTTTCTCTCCTCCACTCCACCGATCCCTACCAAATACACTCTACTCATAACTGTTCATTTTCAATGTTCCTCTGAAAGTCTAAATGTCACATTTACATTTCACTCAATATTTAAAATACAAGAATCTGAAAATGAAGTATAACCATAGGAGAAGGCCTTTCAGTGAATGGAAAATAGTAATAAATTCAGTGTTCTGACCCCAATTATGGGTGTTCCACATCCTAAGTCCTCTTTCATTCATCCTGCACAGGGAAATGCTGACAGAAGCCCCTCACCAGACTCCGTGCTCTGCCCCTTCTTTTCCCATCAGAATGTCTGTGTGTTGAATGACCAGTGTTTTCAGTCTGTCTTTGTATTCCCTGAGATTCTGTGATTCTACCGAACTTTAAAACTGTAAGTATGATAAGGACTTTGGTGGTCTTTTTGATCCTGTGAGAACAATTTCTACCAGTTTTCAAAAGCACATGTATAGTTGATGGATAGTGCAGTAGTTACTTTTATCCTTCTTGTGGAATTAGTAAGATTATCTGTCACTGAAAATAATAAGCAGGCATTGAGAAAACAGCTGGGGCTGAGACACTGGGGCTTTCCTGGTGGCTGAGTGGTAAAGAATCTGCCTGCTAATGGAGGAGACACAAGTCTGATCCCTGGGTTTGGAATATTTCCTGGAGAAGGAAATGGTAAACTAGTCCATTATTCTTGCCTGGAGAATCCCATGGACAGAGGAGCCTGGTGAGCTACAGTCCATGGGGTCTCAAAGAGTCAGACACTACCTAGTAACTGAGCAGGCACGGGAAGACAGCAGGTTGCTCCACAGAAGAGGTTCTAAAAAGAATGTGTCTTTGGAGCCNCTGGAGAATCCCATGGACAGAGGAGCCTGGTGAGCTACAGTCCATGGGGTCTCAAAGAGTCAGACACTACCTAGTAACTGAGCAGGCACGGGAAGACAGCAGGTTGCTCCACAGAAGAGGTTCTAAAAAGAATGTGTCTTTGGAGCCAGATAAACCTGGGTTCAAATATTGTCTTTATCACGTGTTGATAGATTAGCTTCAGGACACAGCTTTTCAAAGCTATGTTTCCATCTGTAGAATAGGCATAGTGACAGTTGCTTCAAGCTTTTTTATAAGGATTCAGTGATAGGACATATGTAAATTTCCCTTAAACTATACTGGATGATAAACATTCAGTGTATTGTGATTATTACTATTTTCATTGTTAACAATGATATTTACTAATACTAGTATACTAGTAACTTTTTTTTTCTCTGTGGACCTACTCTCTTGTGAGAGTCACTCAAATGCATATCTTGTTCCTGGGAAATACCAACTTTGCAGGACGTATGTATTCTTAAGTGGACTCATAGACTCAAAAACCTTCAGGGCGTAAAGTTAATTCATTATTTTCGCAAGTATTGATTGGAGGCACAGTCTATGTTTCATATTGTTCTGCAATTTAGGTATTCAACAATGGACAAGGTGGGCTTCCCAGGTGGCTCAGTTGTAAAGAATTTGACTGCCAAGCAGGAGACGTGGATTTAATCCCTGGATCAGGAAAATCCCCTTTAGAAGGAAATGGCAACCCATTCCAGTCCTTTTGCCTGGAGAATCCCATGGACAGACGAGCCTGGCAGGCTACAGTCCATGGGGTCTCAAAAGAGTCAGACATGGCTTAGTGACTAAACAGCAACAGTGAACTTGATGAGTGAGTTTTCTGGTGCTTACATTCTAGGGGGAGACGACATAGAAAAATAAATAAACAGTATCTGTGATCAAACCAGATAATTTAATAGTGTGGTATGTTCTATAAAGCGAAATAGAAACATGATTGTGAAGGGAGATTAATTTGGATTATGTGGCTAGGAACAGGAGCAGCTTCACAATGTAGATGCTATTGAGTTTATTCCTAAATTCCAAATAAGATCAAGTCATAGGAAATGCTGGGATGGGAGGAAAGACCACTCTGGGGAATGGCAATTTAGCTAACATAAGAAAGCCAGTGAGTCTCAGGGCTGTTGACTTGGGCAAAGGGGATGGGGTATTGAGAGGTGAAGAGGTGTAATAGACAGAGAAATATTGTATATAACTCTCTAGGTCACAGTGAGGGATTTGTATATATTATACTCAGAGAAGTAGAGAAAAGGTGCCAACATAAAACTAGTGAGTTGACTCTGCTAATGTCCAATTGTGACGGAAT
The DNA here is from genome assembly GCA_006410675.1 of Oreotragus oreotragus. Lineage (NCBI taxonomy): Eukaryota > Metazoa > Chordata > Mammalia > Artiodactyla > Bovidae > Oreotragus > Oreotragus oreotragus. The sequence goes on along the minus strand of SJYX01006689.1, from coordinate 191,150 downwards.
GATGGCTTGGTCCAGGTGATGTCCAGTAGTATAGATCAGGAGTGCTCAATAGATGAGAATAATTTTGGATCTAGAATTGATAGGCCTTTTATTTTTTCCTGGTTGTGAGGGATGAGGAAAAGAGAAGAATAAATTATTCGTATATTATCTCTAGTCATAGAATTAAATTAGACATCTTCAGATAAATAAATCTCAGGAATTATAAAATTACATATGGATATTAAAACAGAACACTGGGAGTTAAATACCAACTATTCAATTTACTATGTGCGTGCATGCTAAGTCATTTCAGTCATATCTGACTCTTTGCAACCCCATGGACTGTAGTCCACCAGGCTCCTCTGTCCATGGGATTCTCCAGGCAGGAATACTGGAGTGAGTTGCCATTTCCTTCACCAGGGAATCTTTCTGACCCAGGGATTGAACCCATATCTCTTTTGTCTCCTACATTGGCAGGTGGGTTCTTTACTGCTAGCACCACTGGATGGCCAGAGGAAAATACTATAATGTTTCAGCTTTCATCGTCTATAAAATGAGGATAATAAAATTATATTTATGTACTTGCAAAAGGTGTTTTGAGAGGCAAATAAAATCAGTATAATTGTATAGTGATATTTTATCAGGTATTTAATATATGCAATGATTGTGCTGAATGGCTTCATTTTACTCCTTAAACATGCAGTAAAAAATATTTGTTAGGAGTCACACTTTACAGATGATGAAATTTAAGCACAGAGAGATTAAAATGTATATGTGGTCGAAAAGCTAGATCACATGTTTAGTTACCATGTGTTGTACAATCTATAGTCTGTGCCATTAACTAGTACCTAAAATTTATCTTAGGTACTAGTTAGTGGCACAGACTATTTATCTTCAGAGAAGGCAATGGCACCCCACTCCAGTACTCTTGCCTGGAAAATCCTATGGACAGAGGAGCCTGGAAAGTTGCAGTCCATGGGGTCGCTGAGGGTTGGACACAACTGAGCGACTTCACTTTCACTTTTCACTTTCATGCATTGGAGAAGGAAATGGCAACCCACTCCAGTGTTCTTGCCTGGAGAATCCCAGGGACGGGGGAGCCTGGTGGGCTGCCGTCTATGGGGTTGCACAGAGTCGGACACGACTGAAGTGACTTAGCAGTAGCAAAATTTATCTTAGTATGTCCCAAAACAGTTACTGAAGTTTATGGATGCAAATCATCCATAATAATTTAATAGGAATGATTTTAAAACTAAGAAGCTAAACTGTGTATAAGTAAAAATTCAACTTTTCCTGAAACATGGTTACTTTGTGATGGGAAAGCAAACTGGAATGAAATTATGTGATAAGTTATCTTAATCCTTTAAATAAAAAAAAATTCAGTCCGACAGCATTGACAATATCTGATACTGACTTGCTATCTCTTATAACACCTATCATCTAGTAATAGGTCCCTAAGTAAATGTTTAATAAACTCCTACAGAATACATAAATAGATCTTTTGAGCCATAGTCTGTGTATTTTCATAATATAAATTTCTAAAGGACAAACCCTTGCCTTTTTTTTCTCTTTTCTCTTTTTTGCCTTCCCTCAAGTGTTTAGGACAGTAGAGGTTCATTACATTTATTATTTATCAAATAAAATAGATTCTTGCTGCCATACAGTAATGAGAAGGAGCATGAACACAGATGGTACAGAAGTGCCAGTAAGTCAATGACTGTTTTCATCACCATCCTGAAGCAAAGCAACATTGTTAGAGACTTGGGTCCAAATCTGATCTGAAAAAAAAAAAAATGGTTTATTCCCTTGTTTATGTGGTTAGTTTATTTTCATTTTCTAACTGGTTAAGCTTTTTGCTTAAGAACTCAAGATTCCAGGGCATATGGAACCTTGAAGATTTCACAGTTTGCCTAATGGATTTTCTGTTTAGCCTTGTTCAATGTCCTGTCTTGTTGTTGAGCTTTGAACTGGTTTATACCCCAGAGATATTAGGATATGACACTGAATAGTTAGAGAATAAAACCAACCTACTACTCTCCCTGCCCTTAACCCAGAGGAAGTCCTATATCCCTGGTATGTGACCTCTTTACATATTATGTTTTCTCTGCATTAATAATTGTCACTGTTTGTTTCTTTCTGATTTATTTACTCATTTGCACCTAACATGTGTATCCCTCTTATGATCTATATATTCCAGGAGTGTAGAACTATGTATGCTAAACCATAAATCATCCTTGCCTACAGTGTCTGAGGTAACATATACTTATTAAATAAATGAGAGATAAATATGCCTCTGGGCCTTTACACACATTTTTTTTCTGCCAGAGAAGAGTCAGACTCAAACAATATTAAAAAGCTGTAAGTTAATGTATGAGGGGATGTATCAGCCATCTATTGCTATGTAAGTTACCCCAGACTCAGTGGTTTATGGTCATGACAATGATGCTGTCATCTTTCCCAGTTCTAGAAATTTGGAAAAGGTTAGCCTGGTGGTTTCATCTGGGAGTCACTTACATGCAATGAGTTGAGAGCTGGAGGTGGAACATGAAGCCGCTGGAGCAGATGGGGGATGGCAAGTTGTGTCATTTCTGTCTCTCCCATATGTTCTCCATGTGATAGCTCATCATGAGCTGATCTGGACTTCTTCACAGTACCATGGCCTCAGAGCAGTCAGATTAATTCCACGGTGGCTCGCTTATCTTGTCTGTCTTCTAGAAATTCAGGCAGAAGCATTATTAGCTACCCTTGAGAGTCACATAATGTCATGTCTGCCATATTCATCCAGATGACTATTTACTAAGGTCAGCTAGAATCAAACGGAAGGGCTTTAGGCTCATCTTTTGATGTCAAGAGAGTCAGAGTATTTGTATACATGTTTTAGAGTTACCACAATAAGGTTATATAAAGTATTTGTTTTCCTTTGGCAGGTTTTTCTGAAATCCCCATGGCTGTCTTCTTTCCATTGTCTATTTCCCTATTGAACTCTTTATCAGGAGATAGCAATGTGTATAGTGATGGGGCAAACATGCTTCACCAAGCAATGTGTACCTATTTGTTTAGTAAGAGAAAGGTCAATTTTTATCGGCTTCTCCATGAAGAGAAGAGGGAATTTGGAAACATGCCTGATGTCTTACTTCCTTTCTACTTTTCCCCCACAAACCCTAAGGCTAGAGACTCCATCTGGCTGGGTTATTTCAGAGGAGACATGAATGAGAAGAGTTGTATGAGTTGGTTGGTAGAAGGGGAAAGCCTCTCTGGGAATCCCATCGTGAGTGGGAGAAGACAGATGTGTTAACAGCTGCTCAGCTAGATAATGAGTCAGCTCCCATTGCAGGTGGATAATCTCCAAGACAGCTAATCCATTCACAGATAATCAAGAATTGACCATATGCCACAGCTGGATTATGTGTGAAGGAAGCACATGAGGAAAGAAGAAAAACAGAAATTTGACTGCTATCTTTAAAAAACACACACACACACACACACACACACACACACACCCCTCATAATATCATATGGATAATAATAATGGCCCATTCTCTTAAGTAACATTTATATTTATCAAAGCATTATCACAGTCTCCCTTTAATTTACTTTCTTGTGAAACAGGCCAGGTACGTCTATTTCCATCTTTTAGTAGACTGCTTAAAAATAATGCAAAGCAAAAAGAGGAATGAGCATTTACTGCTCACTAACTATGTGTTAGGGACCAAGACCTGCTCAGAACCACAGAAATAATTAGTTATATGACAGATAGAATATTGGGAGTTTAGCTAGTAGTCCAGTTCTCATCGAGTGCAATGTTAATTATATATTGCAAATCCAATACAAATGCCTTTTAGTTATAAATATTTTTCACTCTATGCATTTGTGAATCAGAAAAATATATGCTAACCTCATATAATCATTATCTTCACTCTGCTTCAGAATTGAGGTTTATTTGTGCTTATCACACAGCATATCTGCATATTAAACATAATTTCCATAGTACCAACAAGCCTGCTAATGGAAAACTCAGATTCTCAGAACCTCCTCCCTAAAGATTCTGATACAACTATTTGTGAGAGGATCCAAAATTTTTACATTTAAACAAACCCTTTTGTGAAATACGATTCTAGAACATGGTTCTCAATCTGGGGTAGTTTTGCTATGCTGGGAACATGGTGATATCTGGAGTTATTTTTGGTCATTATACTTAGGAAACAGGTGCAACTGGTTTCTAGTGGATAGAGGCCAAGGATGATGGTAAACATCCTGCTATGAATAGGGTTGCTTACCACCACCAGTCTGGCCCTAAGTGTCAGCAATGCTCTTCTTAGAAACCTTGTTTAGAGGCACTGTAAAAGCCAGTCAGTGGCCACATGGTGGTTTAATTACTATTCCATAATATCTATCCATATCTGTGTCTATGTCTGCATCTGTATGTCTGTGATCATGACGCGGCCACACCTTTCTCTGTCCACATCCATGTCTATCTATGCCCGTGTTTTTGTCTAATCTATGTCTTTGTTTATGTCTATGTATGTCCATGTTCATGTCAATGTCTATCTATCAGTCTAATTATCTATCTATATCAGTGAATTTTTACCATGTTAAAGATAAGAGCTTGCAATTGTAAGCCTTAGTAACCTTTATAGAACTTACTTAGAGACACTTTGGTGGCTCAGATGGTTAAGTGTCTGCCTACAATGTGGGAGACACGGGTTCAATCCCTGGGTTGGGAAGATCTCCTGGAGAAGGAAATGGCAACGCACTCCAGTATTCCTGCCTGGAGAATCCCATGGATGGAGGAGCCTGATAGGCTACAGTCCATGGGATCACAAAGAGTTGGACATGACTGAGTGACTTCACTTTCACTTTCATGGCATTAACTCTGTATTCAAGAGTGCATGAAATATATACAGGCATTGTTGCTTAGTCACTAAGTTATGTCAAACTCTCTTGCAACCCCTTGGACTGCCCTCTGTCCATGGGATTTCCCAGCCAAGTATACTGGAGTTGGGTTGCGTTTCTTTCTCTAGGGGATCTTCCCAATCCAGGGATTCAACCCATGTCTCCTACATTGGGAGGTGGATTCTTTACCACTGAGCCACCAGAAAGTCCAACAGGCACACCTTGGAGATGTTTCAGGATCTGTTCTAGACCATCATGACAAAGTGAACATCACAGTAAAATATTAATGAATCACATTTTTGCCCAGTGCACATAGAAGTTATGTTTTCACTAGTACAGCCACTATGGAGAACAGGGTGGAGATTCCTTAAAAAACTGGAAATAGAACTGCCTTATGACCCAGCAATCCCACTGCTGGGCATACACACCGTGGAAACCAGAACTGAAAGAGACACGTGTACCCCAATGTTCATCGCAGCACTGTTTATAATAGCCAGGACATGGAAACAAGCTAGATGTCCATCAGCGGATGAATGGATAAGGAAGCTGGGGTACATATACACAATGGAGTATTACTCAGCCATTAAAAAGAATATATTTGAATCAGTTCTAATAAGATGGATGAAACTGGAGCCTATTATACAGAGTGAAGTAAGCCAGAAAGAAAAACACCAATACAGTATACTAACACATATATATGGAATTTAGAAAGAGGTAATGATAACCCTGTATGCGAGACAGCAAAAGAGACACAGATGTTTAGAATGGACTTTTGGACTCTGTGGGAGAGGGAGAGGTAGGATGATTTGGGAGAATGGCATTGGAACGTATACTATCATGTAAGAAATGAATTGCCAGTCTATGTTCAATACAGGATACAGGATGCTTGGGGCTGGTGCACGGGGATGATCCAGAGAGATGATATGGGGTAGGAAGTGGGAGGGGGCTTCAGGATTGGGAACTCATGTACAACTGTGGCTGATTCATGTCAATGTATGGCAAAACCAATACAGTATTGTAAAGCAAAATAAAGTAAAAATAAAAATAAAAAAATAAAAAAGAAGTTATGTTTTCACTATACAGTAGGCCACTAAATTGGAAATAGCATTATATCTAAAATATAGTGTCCATAGCAATTAAAAAGACTTTATTGCTAAAAACTTCTAGCTATCACATGAGCCTTCAGTGAGTCATAATAGTGGTATCAAAGGTCACTGATCTGAGTTCATCATAACAAAAGCAATAATAATGAAAAAGTTTGAAATATTGGAAGAATAAGCAAAATGTGACACAATGTGAGCAGATACTGTTGGAAGCAAGGCACCTATAGACTTGCTTAATACAAGTTGCCACAAACCTTTAATTTGTAAAGTAATGCCAGGGGGAGAAAAAATAGGAGTTTGGGAGTAACATATATACACTATTACATATGGAATAGGTAAACAACAAGGACCTACCGTATAGCACAGGGATCTGTATTTAATACCTTGCAATAACCTGGAATAGAAAAGAATCTCAACAATGAATCCCTTTCCTATACACATGAAACTAACACGATATTGTAAGTTAACTATACTTCAATTGGAAAAAAAAATACAGTGTCTGTGACATGAAAGAAAACAAAGCACAGTAAAATGAAGTATGCCTATATGTGGGGGTATATATATGTAAAGTGTTTTCCATACTAAATAATCTGAGGTTAGCTTCCTTTCCTCAGTGAAACCCTGAGAATATCTTAAGAATTTTAGCTGCATCTAAAAATGCTTTATTTAGTTGGAGAATTTCAACCATAGAACAGAAAGTGAAAATACTTCTTATATTGGAAATGCTGAATTTCCTAAGTAAGACTGGGCAGCCCATTTCAAATTCAGTTCCTAAATCCAGAGATATGAATTGCATTGTAAACTTGTAAAACTAAGAAGTTGTGAAGTGTGTCTTCACTATGTTAAAGAAACAATCGTTTGGAAATTTGATCTTTTTTTTTTATTTTTATTTTTTGGTATTTATTTATTTTTTTACACGAACTCCCAGACATGAACCCCCCTCCCACCTCCCACCCCACATCTTCCCTCCAGATCATCCCCATACACCAGCCCCAAGCATCCTGCATCCTGCATTGAACATAGACTGGCAATTCATTTCTTACATGATAGTATACATATTTCAATGCTATTCTCCCAAATCATCCCCCCCTCTCCCTCTCCCTCTCCTTCTCCCTCAGAGTCCATAAGTCCGCTCTACACATCTGTATCTTTTTTGCTGTCTTGCATACAGGGTCCTCATTACCATCTTTCTAAATTCCATATATATGTGTTAGTATACTGTATTGGTGTTTTTCTTTCTGGCTTACTTCACTCTGTATAATTGGTTCCAGTTTCATCCATCTTATTAGAACTGATTCAAATGTATTCTTTTTAATGGCTGAGTAATACTCCATTGTGTATATATACCACAGCTTTCTTATCCATTCATC
>SJYX01006689.1:158173-179178 GCA_006410675.1 Oreotragus oreotragus | reverse complement strand
GTATTTTTCACAGAACTAGAACAAATAATTTCAAGATTTGTATGGAAATACAAAAAACCTCGAATAGCCAAAGCAATTTTGAGAAAGAAGAATGGAACTGGAGGAATCAACTTACCTGACTTCAGGCTCTACTACAAAGCCACAGTCATCAAGACAGTGTGGTACTGGCACAAAGACAGAAATATAGATCAATGGAACAAAATAGAAAGCCCAGAGATAAATCCACACACATATGGACACCTTATCTTTGACAAAGGAGGCAAGAATATACAATGGAGTAAAGACAATCTCTTTAACAAGTGGTGCTGGGAAAACTGGTCAACCACTTGTAAAAGAATGAAACTAGATCACTTTCTAACACCACACACAAAAATAAACTCAAAATGGATTAAAGATGGAAATTTGATCTTAAATGTACCCATATATATGTGACTGATCACTGATCAGTGTTTTATATTCTGCATCCTAGGACTGTAGCCTATTAAACATCAAATATCTGAAATTTTTTCATTTGTAATAGACAGGTAGACACTAGTGAGAAGAAATAACAGTAGATTGTGAAAATGGGACTTGCTATACAGTCAATGAGAACATTTATTATTTATAAGAGGAAGGTGAATAGGAGATGCATTGTCTCAGAACTGATTTTTTTTTTCCAACTATCACCTATTCTTGCCACCCAGGATTTTCTTTTCTGGGGTATTCATTCCTGGTATCCACTGGATATCTCCTTTGGATATCTCTCAATAGAAAGTGGCATTCACTTTCCCCCCTCACATGCATCTTACACTTACTTTTTTCCAAGCACCAAGCTGATATAAACAGACTTTCCTATTTATTAAAATTTGTAACTATTCTAGTTAAACTGGCATTCAGACTATGTGAGGTCATACAAATGAACAATATGTTGGTGTTTTCTGAAGTTTACTGCAATAATCCATTTGCTCATTCATTCTATACTTATTTATCTTGTGACCAGTATGTGTAGACTCTCTGCTAGATGCCAACAGTAAAAAATGAGTAATGATAAAATTCTGACCATTATTGGCCTTATAAGTGAGCAAGGAAGGTAGTAGACAGATTTTTTTTAATGTATGTATTTTATGAAGTAAAGTGTGACAAGATAATGAGAGAGATGAAGAAAGGTGGCTGTTCTATATAGGACAGTCAAATGTGGCCCCAACTCAGAAGTTTATTTTTCTGCGGAGACCTAATGTATCATGATTCTTGATTCTTTTTATCTTTTATCCACTGTGACTCTATTTTCATGTCCCATGGTACCTTAATGACAAATACAGAAGAAATTCCAGCATCAAGGTTTTAGAACTTGCATAAGAATCACCCAAGAGAAGGTGACCAGTTTACGGCAGGTAGGATTGGGGGCAGGAGGAGAAGGGAACGACCGAGGATGAGATGGCTGGATGGCATCATGGACTCGATGGACGTGAGTCTGAGTGAACTCTGAGAGATGGTAATGAACAGGGAGGCCTGGCGTGCTGTGATTCATCCGGTCGCAAACACTCAGACAGGACTGAGCGACTGAACTGAACTGAAGACCCTAATGCCACCTTCTAATAAGAATGTGCCTGTGTCTGTCTACTTGCCTTATCAGTGCCAGGCTCTGNGATGGACGTGAGTCTGAGTGAACTCTGAGAGATGGTAATGAACAGGGAGGCCTGGCGTGCTGTGATTCATCCGGTCGCAAACACTCAGACAGGACTGAGCGACTGAACTGAACTGAAGACCCTAATGCCACCTTCTAATAAGAATGTGCCTGTGTCTGTCTACTTGCCTTATCAGTGCCAGGCTCTGACTATTCTGTTTAAATAAGTAAATAAGTTCAATTACTTTATGTTGTTGTTGCTTAGTTACTAAGTCGTGTCTGACTCTTTGCAACCCCATGGGCCATAGCCCTCCAGGCTCCCCTGGAATTTTCCAGGCAAGAGTGGGTAGCCACTTCCTTCTCCAGGGGTGAAGGTTCCTGAATCAGAGATCAAACCCACATCTCCTGCATTTGCAGACAGATTTTTTACCACTGAGGAACCAGGGAAGCCCTAATTACTTTATATTCAGTTCAGCTCAGTCGCTCAGTTGTGTCCGACTCTTTGCGACCCCATGAATCGCAGCACGCCAGGCCTCCCTGTCCATCACCATCTCCCGGAGTTCACTCAGACTCACGTCCATCGAGTCCATGATGCCATCCAGCCATCTCATCCTCGGTCGTCCCCTTCTCCTCCTGCCCCCAATCCCTCCCAGCATCAGAGTCTTTTCCAATGAGTCAACTCTTCGCATGAGGTGGCCAAAGTACTGGAGTTTCAGCTTTAGCATCATTCCTTCCAAAGAAATCCCAGGGTTGATCTCCTTCAGAATGGACTGGTTGGATCTCCTTGCAGTCCAAGGGACTCTCAAGAGTCTTCTCCAACACCACAGTTCAAAAGCATCGATTCTTCGGCGCTCAGCTTTCTTCACAGTCCAACTTTCACATCCATACATGACCACAGGAAAAACCATAGCCTTGACTAGGCGGACCTTAGTCGGCAAAGTAATGTCTCTGCTTTTGAATATACTATCCAGGTTGGTCATAACTTTTCTTCCAAGGAGTAAGCGTCTTTTAATTTCATGGCTGCAGTCACCATCTGCAGTGATTTTGGAGCCCAAAAAAATAAAGTCTGACACTGTTTCCACTGTTTCCCCATCTATTTCCCATGAAGTGATGGGACCGGATGCCATGATCTTCGTTTTCTGAATGTTGAGCTTTAAGCCAACTTTTTCGCTCTCCTCCTTCACTTTCATCAAGAGGCTTTTTAGCTCCTCCTCACTTTCTGCCATAAGGGTGGTGTCATCAGCATATCTGAGGTTATTGATATTTCTCCCGGCAATCTTGATTCCAGCTTGTGTTTCTTCCAGTCCAGCGTTTCTCATGATGTACTCTGCATATAAGTTAAATAAGCAGGGAGACAATATACAGCCTTGACGTACTCCTTTTCCTATTTGGAACCAGTCTGTTGTTCCATGTCCAGTTCTAACTGTTGCTTCCTGACCTGCATACAGATTTCTCAAGAGGCAGGTTAGGTGGTCTGGTATTCCCATCTCTTTCAGAATTTTCCACAGTTTATTGTGATCCACACAGTCAAAGGCTTTGGCATAGTCAATAAAGCAGAAATAGATGTTTTTCTGGAACTCTCTTGCTTTTTCCATGATCCAGCGGATGTTGGCAATTTGGTCTCTGGTTCCTCTGCCTGTTCTAAAACCAGCTTGAACATCAGGGAGTTCATGGTTCACATATTGCTGAAGCCTGGCTTGGAGAATTTTGAGCATGACTTTACTAGCGTGTGAGATGAGTGTAATTGTGCGGTAGTTTGAGCATTCTTTGGCATTGCCTTTCTTTGGAATTGGAATGAAAACGGACCTTTTCCAGTCCAGTGGCCACTGCTGAGTTTTCCAAATTTGCTGGCATATTGAGTGCAGCACTTTCACAGCATCATCTTCCAGGATTTGAAACAGCTCAACGGAAATTCCATCACCTCCACCAGCTTTGTTCTTAGTGATGCTTTCTAAGGCCCACTTGACTTCACATTCCAAGATGTCTGGCTCTAGATTAGTGATCACATCCTCATGATTATCTGGGTTGTGAAGATCTTTTCTGTATAATTCTTCTGTGTATTCTTGCCACCTCTTCTTATATTATTATCCAAATTATTATGACATTATAATTTAGTGAGATGAGAATTTATAGGAAAAACAAAAACTGACCTGATATCTTGACCATGTCACTGTGTAATTTATGACCTGTTGTTTCCTTTTCCTAAATCCTCTATCATTTGTTTATAAAATGAAGATAATATCAGTGGCACCCATTCACCTCTCTAGTCTCAAGCATCATTTCATATTCAGTTGAGTTACTTTTTATTAAAACTTGCTGCCTTTGCTTTCTGTGAGGTTACTCAGGCATGGATTTCCTTCCGTCCTTCTGCTGCAAGATGTCAATCTTCTTTTCTATAAATATTACTTGTAAAGTGTTCAGTTTTTAAATTTCATCTCCATTATGGGTCCTTCATGTCAGCTGCAGACCCCATGTGTGATTATATTTGTGTGGGTATGTAAATATAAAAATGTCTAGTTGACATCTGCCCTTAGATTTCATACAATAATGCCAAGCTTAATATATTCAAAGCAGAGCATTTAATCCTCACTCCAAATTTGATTTCCGCATAGCTGTGATCTTTACTAAAGTGTTCGTATATGAGCCAAGTCTTTCTAGACACTTTAGATCCCCCACCCAAAGCACAAGTTGCTGTCATCTGGACTGTGGCAGTAATCTTGTATCCAGTAGCCTCACTGTCATTCTTGCCTCCTTTCAGTGTCATATTGCATACAGAAAAATGGAGTCATTTTAAAAATAAATCAGCACCATTGGTTTTAGAACAAAATCAGAATTTTTCACATGACCTCGTAATCCACAATATCGGGTTTAGATTATCTGCATTCCCATTTCCTGCTTCTCTTCTTGCTGCCCATCGTTCTTCCAATGGACCATCTCCCAGGCATTTCACAACTGCTATTTCTTCTGCCTGGAATATTTTCCTCCTTCCTGTTTATCGTGACACACCTTTATTCTTATTCAGATTAAATGATTCTTACCCAGGGAGGCCTTCTCCTCTACCCTCCTCTACTCATTGTTGAAGTTGGGTTATCATTATAAAAAACTCTTTCATATAGCTTTACATAGGTATAAATATTTCATAATATATGTGATTTTCTGATTAGAGTATATTTCTTCCATGAGAATATATGATTGCTGAAAAGAGATACTGAATTTTTTCACTGCTCTGTTGCACACTAAACACACTGGCATATTATATGGTTGAATAAATATTTTTGATAGACTGCAAAGTACATAATAAGTCCTCATAGAATCTAATCATCTCTGTTCATTGTAGTGATTTCAAATCGTCATCAGTATTGCAAATAACTGATTATATAATTCATTGCTTCTTTCATTCACAAAGTTTGTGTTTGAGTCCCACTAAGTCTCAAGTGTTGTATAAGGTCCAAAAGAAACAAACATTGAAGAACACTGCTATTCCCTTGGCTTTGAAGTCTAATATTTATCAGTCAAAGACATGAGCAAAATATCCAATCACAATAAGAGGAAGAGATATTTACAAAAACATATTTCTAGAGGAAATACAAACAGTTTCTCAGTGCAGTATTTTTAAATAGCCAAGGGCAAATCTGAGACTTAGGGGAAAAGAGAGAGAGAGAAAGGTCACTAAATTATTTTAATTAAAGTGGTTCATTTGAAGACAAAGGGACAAATTCTAGGGAAGATAGAGCCCCAGATTTCCATTCCTGCTGTCAGTGGTAGATTCCATCTCAAAATGAGAAGGGGCGATTCATATTCTAAGCTAAAAGCAAATAACTTTAATTAAGCCTGGCTCATGGGTCTAAGCTTTGGAGACCTTTTTAATAAAAGAGATCACATGAATGAGGAAAATTTTATTCACAACCTCACCAGGCTATTTTCCCCCTCCTTTTGAACTGCCTTTGACAGTTTCTTCAACATATTTGAGGATGAGAATTGATTAAATAAAAGCAATTCTGACCTGTGGTTTGAAATTTATGGAATGAGAATTGGTGATGATGCTATGGACACCTCATCAGCAATATTCAAGATTCAGAATAAAGCAGTTTAAAAGTCTTGTGGTATATAATGCTTCTCAGTGGGAGAATAATTTTCCAGCTTCCTTTCACACAATGAATCAAGCCAGAAAATAGTTGTTGAATGTTTATTGTGTGCCTGGCACTATCCTAGATTCTGCAGTTGGAACAAAATACAAAGCAGGATAAAAATTATAGAGTATATATATTATAATCGATAGAATGGCAAAAAATAAAAAAAGAATATGCCTATATATCATATTAGAGTTATAGTATATAAGATGGTTTAATATAAACACAAAGAAAATACAAATATTTAAAATGTTACTAATAGATGAAAGAGAAAATCATGCTGGGCATGAGTGGATGTTTGGGAGGTAACCACTTGTACTAACTAAAGCATTTCTAGTGAGCCAAACCTCTCGACTTGTTGTAGCAGTTAGAAATTCCTAAATGCTAGAAGTTCCTGTTTTTATATTTTTAATTAGCTTCATTCTCAGATTAATCTGTTAGGCTTTCTCTCTGCTCACTTTTTTTTTTTTTTTACAAGACATATCATTCAAAGACACCAAATGTAGACTAGAGACAGTGTGTATCTGGACAGAGTAATGCAAATGTGATCACTATTTGTTTGTCAGAAACATTATTTTCAGAAATTAAGCTGAGCCACAGCAACAAGACAATCATACAGAACACACTGAGTCTTTAAATATATTGAGCTATAATCTTCTCTAAATTATTAAAATACAGAGGTAGATATCTGTCTAGCAGTGTTATATTTTTCATTACTCAAGATGTTTGTGCATATAATCTAAAGACATTTGCACATTCACTAGAGTCCAAGGAAACACACATACACACACACACATGCATCCACACATGCCCTCCGCTCTAGAATGAATATTTATGTTCCCCCAAATTCATATGTTGAAATCTAATTCCCAGTGCAATGGTATATAAAGAAGGAGCATCTCTCAGAGATGATTAGGTCATGACAGTGAAGCCTTCTTGAATAGGATTAGTACCTTTGTGAAAGAAGCCTCAGAGAGCTTCCTTGCCCCTTCTGCCATGTGAAGTTACAGTGAGAAAGTGGCCACCTGTAAATCTGAAAGTGGACCTTCTCCTGACACCAGATCTGCCCTCAACTTAATCTTGAACTTCTGAGAATCCAGAACTGTGAGAAATGAATCTTTACTGTTTGTAAGTCACCTAGTCTAGGGCATTTTTGTTACTGTAGACAAGCAGAGTAAGACGCATTCTAGAAGATACATGACTGTGTACAGCGAGAAAGCACAGAACTTGGAGATAGAGAATCTGGGTTCAAATCCCGAATTTTATAGATGAGCTGGTGATTTTTACAATCATTGTTTTCTCCTCTGTCAAATGGGAATAGTGATATCTGCCTCATACATTTGTGAAAGGACTAAACTACTTTAATACTTTCCTCCAAACATCAATCAACGAAATAAATGTAAGTATAATTGCAGTGTTGCTGATGTGTATAGTTTTTAAAATATCATGGCCACTTATGTATGAAGTGTTAGAAATTATATCCTTAACTCTATGAATGGAAGATAATACAGTATCAGGAACAGAAAATGTCTGGTTAAGTTGTGTGCTGTGGAACATATTTTAATTGAAAAACCCAATTGATTTATTTTATGTTTTGCTAATAATCACCTATGTCAGCAATTGGTAAAGCATAAATTAAAATTTTCATGTGTTAACATTAAACCTATAAAGTCTTGTTAACAGCGCCATAGCTGTCTCAAAATGTTAGCCTGCTGGATAAATATGTACTTAAGGAGACAGGAGCACGTGGCCTTCCCAGAGCCATGCTTCTAAATGTTACAGCAGTTCTAACATACTTTCAATTAAATAAAAATTAAAGCTCAGAAAATGTCACAAAAGGGTAGCCTAATATTGATCATTAACGTGCTTATGCAAAGGGATATTTACAACTGCGCATTCAGAAGTGATCAACTCCCCTTTCCAAGTTCCATGAAGCCAAGGTTTAAAATAATATTTAGATAAACTTTCCAGTCTGTAGTCTGTGCCCTATAGACTGATTTTGATTCTGATGAAATATTGAAAGCTGTTTGTGTTGTATTTTTCTTTTTTGGTTCAATGACTAAAGCATCTCATGATTAGAGGCAATTAAATTATTGTCCAAAAACACAAAAGATCACCTTGTCTGAGATCACCTCATCTTTCCTGAGGCATAAAAACACATAAAAGGTGAATTCATTAGTACTTTCAAATAGATCTACCTGAACCACCTGTGTATTAAGATACTACAAAAAAAGTATTATTAGTATTAGAATTACCTTTGAACCCGAAATGTTAATAACTCTCTCTTCCACTTAAAGCATAACAGACCAGTCCCTTGTCCTTCCTCTGGTCATTTAAATGCATTTGATGCTTACCCACAGGCAGGATAGTGAACAAGTGATCAGCTTAATTTATGTTATAAGCTAATGTGTCCTTATAGAAACTATTCTGCTATTCAGCAACATTCCCTGCCTACAGTTTAATACTCTAGATCCCTTTTGCTTTTTCTCATAGCTCTTATTTGCCAATACTTTAACTATTATAAACAGGAAACTTTCCACATTTTCCACATTCAGTGCATCAGTTCCATAGAACACAGTGTCATTTCCAGATATAAAACATTTTTTTAAATTGGAGTCCGTAAGAAAGAAAAAAATGGTACCATCTATATCTTTAAACATAAAGTTTATTTATAATTTGATATTATTTCTTAGAGATCAGGTTAACAGTCAAAAAATGGTATAAGGGACCCATCTATTGACTTGAGATATGGAACTGTCTCTGGTTTAGTGTTAACTAATGTTTTAGAAAAAATATACATGCATTTTTATATATATATACACATATATTTATGTATATATCCATATATATGCGTACTTGTATATTTCTGACTCAGAATCAGAGATAATTTCTTAGGAAAATCAGATTTTCTAATACTTAAAATCACAGATGAATTTTTCACCTGTTCTTAACTTCAGGTACTTTTTAAAAGATGAAGAGCTTGTGGGAGTCCCAATTAGAGTCAATTATAGTTTGATTGACTTACTTTGGGTTTTAAATGCATAGAAGAATAACACCTAGAAGAGGTTATTCCTTTATAAAGAGAGAAAATTACAGTCCCATGTCTATCAGATTTAGTGTTTTGTTCTTTTCATGGAAAATAGCCATGATGCTTGACTAGACATAGCAAACTATATAATATACCACTGAATCTAGATATGAGAATTTCTGAATGAAAGTTGAGAGATATATTGAGAAAAGAAGGGGTGAGGGAAGGGTAAACACTTGAAATATAGAAAATGACATTGAAAATATCTATGCCTCATATGTAGCCAGAAGACTCTCTCAGTGTAGTCCTTTATTTTCCACACATTTTACTGCAGAGTCTTTATAGAATATTCTGCTTATCTGATATACCCTCTCTGTTCATTTTCATAGTTTTCAATGCTATTTTTGAGTCTTTACTTTCCACATAACTTAAGATAAATTTATCCAAATCTCCTTTACCATGTTGACCTTGTTGATGTTTCAATAGGAACTGCTTTAAATTTATTTATTTTTGGAGAATTTGCATTTTTATGATATTAAACCTTTCTTTTCAGGAAGCCTTTCCATTTGTTTTATACTTTTCTTCATATAGATCTTTTGCCTTTTTTCTATTGAATATATTCCTACATAGTTTATTACTTTTTTCTAATGGGAATGGATTTTAAAATTTTGACTCATCTGTTTTCCTGGAGGGAAGAAAAATCTGATTTTTATATACTCATGTTATAACCTACTACTTTGCCACGTTTCCTTATTGAACTCTAATATAATAATAACCACCACCAAATAGGATACTTCTACATCTTCTAATGTGTCTGTTCAGTTCAGTTCAGTCGCTCAGTCGTGTCCAACTCTTTGTGACCCCAGGCCTCCCTGTCCATCACCATCTCCCGGAGTTCACTCAAACTCACGTCCATCGAGTCCGTGATGCCATCCAGCCATCTCATCCTCTGTTTCCCCTTCTCCTCCTGCCCCCAATCCCTCCCAGCATCAGAGTCTTTTCCAATGAGTCAACTCTTCTCATGAGGTGGCCAAAGTACTGGAGTTTCAGCTTTACCATCACTCCTTCCAAAGAACACCCAGGGCTGATCTCCTTCAGAATGGACTTGTTGGATCACCTTGCAGTCCAAGGGACTCTCAATAATCTCCTCTAACACCACAGTTCAAAAGCATCAATTCTTCGGTGCTCAGCTTTCTTCACAGTCCAACTCTCGCATCCATACATGACCACTGGAAAAACCAGTGTTTGCAGGTTATCTAATTTTATTTTCATTATTGCAATTGCTAACACCTTCAGACTAGTTTTAAATAAATAAGATGATATAGAGTATCTCTGTTTCTGTTTTATTTGATATGTTTTTAGTGTTTCACTATTTAGGATGATGGTAATCATCTATTTCAGTAATCCATTTTTGTTATATTTAGATTATTTCCCTCTCTTCCTACTTAACGTTGAGGTTTTAAATTTTTAAAACTGGCTGCTAATTTTTCCAGTTTTTTGTGATATAAATGACACATGACATTGTATTAGTCCAAGATGTACAGCATATTAATTTGATAAGTGTATGTATTACAAAATTATTTCTATAAGTTTAGTTAACATCTGTCATCTCACATGACTGCAAAATTTTATCTGATGCAAAATGTTAAGATCTATTCTCTTAGCAACTGGCAAGTGTATAATACAATACAATTAACTACAGTCACCATGCCACACATTACATGTTAGTTAGTTAAGTTGCTCAGTCATATCTGACTCTTTGCTACCCCGTGGACTGTAGCCCACCAGGCTCCTCCATCCATGGGATTCTCCAGGCAAGAATACTGGAAAGGGTTGCCATTTCATGTAGTTCTTAAAAAAGTTATTTTAACATTGCAATGGGATCATAAATTTTTTACCTTTCTTGGAAAGGCTATTCTATAGATGTTTCTTCTTTATAACATATTATTTTGATTGTACATCTTTCTATTCACTTTTTTCCTCATATTTAAATGCATGCGTGCTGAATACAGGAACATGACTTGAGACATAGGAGTTTGTTTCACAAGATACCAAAAAAAAAGAATGATGGAGAAACTAGAAAGCAAGTCATCAAGAACCAGTTTAGGGACCAGAAGGGATAAATTTGGAGTTAAGATATCTCAAATGGACTGTGACTTGTTCTCAAATATTTAGATGACTGCAGTGTGGAAGAGGATATGGACCTGATCATTTTCTTCTAGAAAAATGGTTACCTCTGTCATTCCCAGCACCACCACCATAATCACATCAACCCAGTAGTTAAGATTGCTGAATGCTGAGGCAAGAATAAATGTAACCCATATTTATGTGTCAGGTTATATCCTTCTAATAGCTTTTGACTGGGAGAAGTAATCCAAGATCTCATGTCTATTATGTGGCAGTGGTGGCCTTGGTGCCAGGAGCTGTGTCTTAATCATAATGCTCCTTTTTCATAATAAATGTTTTTCCCTCATTATTTATCATTGTTTAACATCATACAGTCCTCCTCTCAGTTCTGCACACAGGCTCCATGAGGACAGGAATTTTTCTACTTTTTTTTTTGTTCATCACTATGACTCATCACATTAAAAAAAGATGCTGGCTACTTAGCAGACACTCAAAAAATATTTCTCAATTTTATTAATGAATTGTAACAAATATACTAACTGTGTGGTTTATCCCAGTTAAACACAAATCATGCTTTAAAAATCAGTTATATGTGGGATAAAATGACCTGAAGCCATAATGAGCTCTCAGTCAATAGAAGTGTTCGCACAAAGGTTATTGACAAAGAGTTAATACTGAACTCAGAAACTAGGATGTGATACTGATATCCAGGTAATCCCAAGAAAATGGTTGGTACAGGTGATTTAAAAAAAAAAATCCTTTCTATACTCATTTTCCATTACTTGCTTACTGTTTACAAAGTTTTATGTTTGCCTGACAACATATATACATATACATTTGTGCATACATACACATATACATATGCACACACACATTTTTTTTCTCATTCCCCACCAATGATTTATTAAAATGTCTGTATGGTTTTATGGAATTTTCCAGGATTCCTTTTATATGTCACACAAGTGTTTGAAACTTGGAGTATGACTGCCTTTGGATTCATTATTTTAAGGCATTCTATAACTTTTATGTAACATAATAAATGTGGACTTTATTTGCTTCTGGGGAGAAAGTTAAATTTTGCATGCATTCATAACTAACCGAAGTACAAAGTAATTAACACTTTTCTATGCTTTCTGATAAGTGCAGCCATAACATAGCAATTAAGCTCTCAAAATTCACAAAGAAGATACAGGAAATTATAGTCTCTAAATTTTATATTAAAATTTAGAAATCTTGTTTTAGGTGTCTATAGAGTATGCATGTGTGTATTAGGAGAAAAAAAAGTTCAATTTATTTTAAAGTTTTAATTAGATAACCTACAATCAGGTAATACTAAATGGTTGTTTAAAATCTTCAAGTTTGAGCTGAATGATTTTTACCAGTAAAAATATGTTCATATTCTTAATGAAATACAGATCTAAAGAAGCTTTTAAAATGCTTTAACACAAAAACTATCCCCCTCTATCACCACCTCACACCCACCTTTTTCAGTGTATAATTAAGAATGTATTAATTATACCTAATTACATGATTACAAATATTTAATCTTTTAAAAATGGTGCTTAATTTTTTTCTCTTAATTCTGTCATTTTAGTACAATTTGAAGTCACATATGTCTAAAATATTACATACGATCTAGTGGAGATATACTCATCATCATCAACAACAATTCTTGACTCTGAATTTGATTGCAATGGGACATGACAGGAGAATCTCATAACAATATTGCTGATTTACAAACATTTAGATTACAGGTTTAGTCACTGATCATGAGAGTAAAGGGTTATAGATTAGATTTCTCTCCATCTCTCCTACTGCAAATTGTGGTATGCTAGGATTGTAACATATAAAATTATAGCGTGATAAAATTATAATACAATTGTTAGCAGTATGATAAAATTATAACCAGTTGAAATATATTTTATATATTTAATGGTGATAGTATACTAAATACAGGAGTGCTTTTATTTTATTTTAAAATATTTAAAATAAATATTTCTGGTTCCATCTCTTTAGCTGTATGGCCTCAATAAAACTCTGTGCCTACTCTGCCTCTGTGGATATTGATGACAACTTAGGTTGTAATGAAAAGAGAATATTTGATCAAATAGATTGCTTAGACTACTGACTAGTCCTTACATGTTCTGAGTAAATTATAACATGATATCTTATTTTTATGGTGCCCATTTTAGTAGATTAAAATGGAGTTAAATATCTAAATCACAAACATGGAAAAACAGATAATATTATACTGAGGGCAACTTAATGAATCTTATATAAACTTGATCAAGTGATCAAGACCATCCCCAAGAAAAAGAGATGCAAAAAGGCAAAATGGTTGTCTGAGGAGGCTTTACAAATAGCTGAGAAAAGAAGAGAAGAGAAAGGCAAAGGAGAAAAGGAAAGATAGATGCATTTGAATGCAGAGTTCCAAAGAATAGCAAGGAGATAAGAAGGCCTTCCTTAGTGATCAATGCAAACAAATAGAGGGAAAAAAAACAGAATGGGAAAGACTAGAGCTCTCTTCAAGATAATTAGAGATACCAAGGAAATATTTCATGCAAAGACAGGCACAATAAAGGACAGAAATTATATGGACCTGACAGAAGTGAAGATATTAAGAAGAGGTGGCAAGAATACACAGAACTCTACAAAAAAGATCTTCATGACCCAAAAAAACCACGATGGTGTGATCACTCATCTAGAGCCAGACATTCTGGAATACGAAGTCAAGTGGGCCTTAGAAAGCATCACTAAGAACAAAGCTGGTGGAGGTGATGGAATTTCCGTTGAGCTGTTTCAAATCCTGGAAGATGATGCTGTGAAAGTGCTGCACTCAATATGCCAGCAAATTTGGAAGTCTTAGCAGTGTTCACAGGACTGGAAAAGGTCAATTTTCATTCCAATCCCAAAGAAAGGCAATGCCAAAGAATGTTCAAACTACTGCACAATTGCACTCATCTCACACGCAAGCAAAGTAATGCTCAAAATTCTCCAAGTCAGGCTTCAGTAGTACCTAAAACATGAGCTTCCAGATGTTCAAGTTGGATTTTAAAAAGACAGAGAAACCACAGATCAAATTGCCAACATTCATTGGATCACAGAAAAAGCAAGAGAGTTCCAGAAAAAACATATACTGTTTTATTGACTACACCAAAGCCTTTGACTGTATGGATCACAACAAACTATGGAAAATTCTTAAGGAGATTGGAATACCAAACCACCTCACCTACCTCTTGTGAAATCTGTATGCAGATCAAGAAGCAACAGTTAGAACCGGACATGGAACAATGGTCTGGTTCCAAATTGGGAAAGGAGTGCGTCAAGGCTGTGTATTGTCACCGTGCCCTGCTTATTTAACTTATATGGAGAGTACATCATGCGAAATGCCAGGATGAATGAAGCACTAGCTGGAACCAAGATTGCTGGGAAAAATATCAATAACCTCAGATACTCAGATGACACCGCCTTTACAGCAGAAAGTGAAGAAGAACTAAAGAGCATGTTGATGAAAGTGAAAGAGGAGAGTGAAAAAGTTGGTTTATAACTCAACATTCAAAAAACTAAGATCATGGCATCCGTTCCCATCACTTCCTGGCAAATAGATAGGGAAACAATGGAAACAGTGACGGACTTTATATGTTGGAGCTCCAAAATCACTGCAGATTGTGACTGCAGCCATGAAATTAAAAGACACTTGCTCCTTGGAAGAAAATCTATGACAAACCTAAACAACATATTAAAAAACATAGGCATTACTTTGCTGGCAAAGGTCCATCCAGTCAAAACTATGGTTTTTCCAGTATCATATATGGATGTGACAGTTGGACTATAAAGAAAGCTGAACACTGAATAATTGTTGCTCTTGAAATGTGGTGTTGAAGACTCTTGAGAATCCCTTAGACAGCAAGGAGATCCAACCAGTGAATCCTCAAGGAAATCAGTCCTGAATATTCATTGGAATGACTGATGCTGAAGCTGAAACTCCAATACTTGGGCCACCTGATGTGAAGAACTGATATTGGAAAAGATCCTGATGCTGGGAAAGATTGAAGGCGGGAGGAGAAGGGGACGACAGAGGATGAGATGGTTGAGTGGCATCTCCAACTCAGTGGACATGAGTTTGAGCAAGCTCCAGGAGTTGGTGATGGAGAGGGAAGCCTGGCATGCTGCAGTCCACGGGGTCACAAAGAGTCAGACACAACTGAACGACTGAACTAAGCTGAACTGAGTATTAACTTTGAAACCAAACCTCAGTCTGTGTTTCGTAAGTGAGAATAAGAAGAAAATTCTTCTAATTTTACATTGAAGAGTTTATCATTTGCGTGGGTTCTAAATGTCAGGATACAGTTACTAAAGCTACCAATATATTTATTTACATTATAAAAGATTTTGTGTATATTCAGTATTATCTACATGTATATAATTTGTGCGTATTTATGTATGTGTATACACACAGAGACACAGACTTGATGACCTTTTCAGGATTTGTGCCTTCCTGATTGGACAGTTTCTCCTGTTCTCCTTTCCAGTTAAGGGAAAGAATTTGCCATGTGAGCAAGGGAAGGGAGATACAAATATGTTTTCTCAAAGGTGGTTTCCAGTAATCCATTTGTATGGAATATTGAAAAGGTCAATGTAATACAGCATGCTCTCTAATTCTTTGAAAATATGAGGCATTAAAATTCTGATGCCTCATTCAAGGTTGTAATGAGAACATAACACAAATTGAACCTATTATTTTGACAGTGATAGTAATGAGAATGGAAAATGAAATAAACTTAATGACACTGCAAGTGACTTTTTTATTTCAATTTTCTGAACTTTCTTACTGTCTATTTTGCAAAGGGTGAGCATAATATACACATAAATACTAAATTCTTTAAAATAGAGAATTTTAAATAGGATAGTCTAAACACTAAAAAGAGTTTTTGGTTTAATTGTGTAAAATCAGACTCCTAGAAGACCTCCTATATAATGCTGATTCTCATCACGGAGAAGAAATTTTCTGAAAATTTTCAAAATAAAAGCAGCAAAGCTGTCACTTCTCTGGAGGTTCATTGGTTAAGAATCTGCCTTGCAGTGCAGGGAACAAGGGTTCCCTGCAGATCCCTTCCCTGATTGGGGAAGTGAAATCCCACATGTTGCAGAGTAACTAAGCCCATGTGCCACATGCAGCAACTACTAAAATCCGTGCACTTTGCAGGTTGTGCAACCAGTACTGAGCCCACGCTCATGACTAAAGCATCTGTGCACCACAACGGAAGGTCCTGGATAAGGCAATGCAGATCGTGTGTGCCCCAACTAAGACCCAACACAGCCAAATAAATATTAACTTTTTTAATAAAAAACAACAAAGGTTTATATAAAATTATAGAATTTAGAGCTATAAAAATAATATGTTAACTCTTTGCATAAATCAAGTGAAGAGAGATTGAAAGAAATCCTTAAATCCCAAAGCCGGGACCAGAATTCAACCCTCTCAATCCTTATCTTGTGCTTCACTTAGTATCTCCCTTTTCAAATAATTAGCAGCTGTCTGCTATTGCCAGCAACCATCCTATCTTATTTCCATCCATAAAATAAAAAGTAAAATAAAATACAAAGTGAAAGTGTTAGTCGCTCAGTCGTGTCTGACACTTTTGTGACTCTGCGGACTGTAACCTTCCAGGCTCCTCTGTCCTTGGGACAAAAATATTGGAATGGGTTGCCTTTCCTTCTCCAGGGGATTTTCCTGACCCAGGGATTGAACCTGAGTTCCCAGCATTGGCAGGCAGTTTCTTTACCATCTCAGCCATCAGGGAAGCCCTAAAATAAAATAAAATCCTACCATTTCTACAAAGAGAAAAGGAATTCTAATATTATCTTCATGATTTTGCAGCTATAGAAAAACAAAGACAATCAATTCTTCCCTTATAACGTCTTTAAAAACTTTTAACTGTTTGGCTATATTCAGAGCTGAGATATTGGTTGGCTACAGAGAAAGGTATCTGCTAGTGAATTTGATCACTCCTGACAACAAAATTGGATCTCTTTATGCCCAAAGTATACTTTGTACCGAGAGAGGTTTAGGTGGATGGGCTTCATTGATCAAAGTTGGGTGATCTCTCTACATGGCTAAGCTATGATGAATGTCCTCTTTCTATGTATGTGCTATGTGCATTTATTTTTGTGATCTTTTTTTAACCTATCTCAGCTTAAAAGAGAGGTATATTAGTAAACTGTTTACTTGTGAACCAGGATAGACAGTACTTCCTAATTATCCAAATCAACGATCCTTTTTTTATTTTTTACCCTTATGATATCGAGTCATAATTTTATTCATTGTCTCATTCTACCAATATTGTGCACCAACTTTCTGTAAGCTTCAATTCAAAGAGTGAGCAGGAAGCCATGCTTCCTGCCTTCAGGGAGAGTTATGGTAAGAGGGACAATAAGCATTTAAGTATGAAATTAATAGTAATTAGGTTACATCAGTGGTAAGTGATGTACAAGGGAGTTAAAAGTAATGATGAAAGTATATCATAGACAATGTGTTTATTGTTATAATGCTAGTATCAAGGACAGTGTGTGGTACATAGTGGACCCTTAATGAATTTATGTTGAATCAATTTGACCTGCTCAGGAATGACCTACCTCACAAATCCCTACTTCAATTTTGCTCTGGGAATGAGGAGAGTTAAGTAATTAGTGGAGACGGTGAGGTACAGAAAAGCCATTGAGAAGACTCTTTGGATCAAGAATCATGCTGGGTTCAAGGACCCAAGAAAGGGCCAGGGTTTCTGAGATCTCAGAGGACGGAATATGTATTAACAGAGAAAAAGGAGGACAGCTGGCAAAAGACAAACTGAGTTAGAGACAGATAGGGCCAAGACTGTGCAGAGCATTGTGGACCATATAAAAGGAGAATATCCCTGAAGTAATGGGTAGCCATTGAATATTTTAGGTGGGTGAAAGAGTAAGTGATCTCATCAGTTTTATTTTCCTATTTTTTTTTTTAAAATTAATCTGTGGGAATAAAATGCAATCCAACTTCTAGCTCATTTAAAGGGACCACTGCTTGGTGCTAATCTGAAATCATTCTCCTCCATGTTAAGCCCTTGAGGGTATCTTTGCTCCCATTTTCATGCAAGATTGTCTTCTTAGACTTTTTGAAATATTAAACATGTAGAAATTTTCATAAATAATTGTTATATACCCTCTGCTTTGGAACATTTAGGATCTGATGGATTAAAAGGGACTTAGACTCTCTGGATAAAAACTTTGGCCCAGACAAGTATTGTTGGATACAAGAAAGCGTAAAGAGCATTGAGAAATGGTAGGAAGCAGAACAGAGGGAACCTGACAGGAAAAGGGAAACAAAGAGATACTAAATCCTGGATAGATAAGTATAACCTAAGACTTAGAGGTTTAGAGAGTTAGTCCCCCATGACTATGCATGAATGGACACAGAGGATGGGGAGTCACAAACAAAAATTTGTTACCAGCCTGGATGGTATTCATTGTAGGATATGCTCAGTCACTCAGATGTGTCCAACTCTGTTGCAAACCCATGGACTGCAGCACACCAGGCTCCTCTGTCCATGGGACTTTCCAGGCAAGAATACTGGAGTAGGTTGCCATGCCCTTCTCCAGGGCATTTTTCTGACCCAAGGACTGAACCCTCATCTTGAGTCTCCTGCATTGGCAGGTGAATTCTTAAACCACTGTGCCAACTAGGAAGTGTAATATAGAGAAGGACAGTTTATAATTGGATCAAATCAGAACAACTTGTATAATTAAAGCCATGGAGAGAGACAATGCAAAGGAAAAAAAAAATAAGAATCCCATCATACTGGGCAGTAGACCAGAAACAATTATGTTTATAATGTAAATGTGTATGCTAATACATGTTGTATATATTCAATTATAAATAAGAAAATTCTCATATAATACAATTGTTTATTGATTAGATCATTAAGGGTATGACTGAATGCCTAACATGTTCCAAGAACAGTGGTGAACTAAATGCATTTTGTATTCTTCATTATCACATCCTGCTATAATCTCTGACGTTTTCATGTGTCCCTTCAAATTAAAAGTAATTCCCTTAAGTTATTGAGACAAGGAAGTCTTAATCTGCTAGTACTTTCTACAGTGTTACAAAATCATAGAAAATAAGCGGTCTAAAATAGTCATTTTGAAGAGACTAAATCTGAACTCCATATACGTACTACCCTCTAGTACCTCTCCCACAGTCACATTGATTCTGCAGTTTACCATGATACTTTAAGCTTTTCATCTCATGCACCCTGGGTACCCCTATCAACCCACATGTTCAGCTTGGCACAACTCTATAGTTGTTCTGTAAATTTGCTAAGACCCCATGACTCTATTTATGGATAAGCTCTGCAGCTTCCTGTAGGATATAGCTCTTTGCTGAAACTTAACAATTTAGCAAAGGTTCTGATACCAGGTTGAGCCTTCACCTGTCCTCTTCTTTTCCTGGAAGTTGACCTTTATTCATAGTCCTAGATGATATAGGAATCACTGGTCTAAAGTAAAATCATGCATCCACCATTGGACATAATTCATCCTTTCATCAGCATTGCTTGGAGTCATTTTTGGGACCCCATTCAACATGTGATTTTTTTTTTTTCTTTGTACTCATGTTAGAGTAGATTCCCAAGCAACATGTTCTGTTAGATAGTGTCTATGATTGTGCTGGTTTCCCCATGTTCTTCTTCTTAACTCTCCATTTTACTCATGATTCATGTTGTACTTGAGCAAGTTTTATGACTCAGCTTTTTCAGGCATTACATGTAAGTGTCCCTACTCTAGTCTTTGCCCTTTCTAACAAGCTTGTTAGGCTATTCTGACTCATTGACATAGAGAGAAAAAAAATTTGTGTGTGCCTGTGCATGTTTTTTTACTCTGCTTTTATACTTTTTATTTTCTCTCCTAAGAAAAATATCCTTTGGCTGTCTAACTTCTACTTATATTTTTGGATTTTAACTTAAATATTACTTCTTCCATAAAGTCAAGACTTGGTTAGAAGCATCATGCATGTATCACTGTTGTATCCTGTGGGTAACAATCAGTTCATTTATAATTTGTCTCTATCCACCTATGTACATTTTATGTGAGTAATCATTTACTTCTTTATCTCTCAGTCTGAGAGCCAGAATTGTCTGTATCTTATTCAACACTGTATCTTAAATTCCTATTAATAAGCCTTAAATAAACTTGTTGATGTTTTGAATACATTGTATATTATATTTGTCAATCTATCTATCTATATATATAGAGAGAGGTCAAGTAAAGCTTTTAAATAAACATGAAGAACTAAGTATAATTACTGATATAATTTAAAATGAAATAAAAACTATATGATTTTTCACTTTGCCTCTTGATAAAATTAATAATCTTTAAAAAAATTAAATCCTTAAATACTATAAAATAGTCCTTAAAACCATAATTGTCTTTGTGGGCCTCTAACCAATCCATTCTGAGAGAGATCAGCCCTGGGATTTCTTTGGAAGGAATGATGCTAAAGCTGAAACTCCAGTACTTTGGCCACCTCATGCGAAGAGTTGACTCATGCGAAGAAAAGACTCTGATGCTGGGAGGGATTGGAGGCAGGAAGAGAAGGGGACGACAGAGGATGAGATGGCTGGATGGCATCACAGACTCAATGGACGTTGAGTCTGAGTGAACTCCGGGAGTTGGTAATGGACAGGGAGGCCTGGCATGCTGCGATTCATGGCGTTGCAAAGAGTCGGGCGTGACTGAGCGACTGAACTGAACTGAAAAGATCTTCACGATCCAGATAATCATGATGGTGCGATCACTCACCTAGAGCTGCTGCTGCTGCTGCTAAGTCACTTTAGTCGTGTCTGACTCTGTGTGACCCCATAGACGGCAGCCCACCAGGATCCCCCATCCCTGGGATTCTCCAGGCAAGAACACTGGAGTGGGTTGCCATTTCCTTCTCCAATGCATGAAAGAGAAAAGTGAAAGTGAAGTCGCTGAGTCTGTCCGACTGTTAGCGACCCCATGGACTGCAGCCCACCAGGCTCCTCCGTCCACTGGATTTTCCAGGCAAGAGTACTGGGGTGGGGTGCCATTGCCTTCCCCG
>SJYX01006689.1:96270-156201 GCA_006410675.1 Oreotragus oreotragus | reverse complement strand
CAGCCATGAAATTAAAAGATGCTTACTCCTTGGAAGGAAAATTATGACCCACCTAGATAGCATATTGAAAAGCAAAGACATTACTTTGCCAACAAAAGTTCGTCTAGTCAAGGCTATGGATTTTCCAGTGGTCATGTATGGATGTGAGAGTTGGACTATGAAGAAAGCTGAGCGCCGAAGAATTGATGCTTTTGAACTGTGGTGTTGGAGAAGACTCTTGAGAGTCCCTTGGACTGCAAGGAGATCCAATCAGTCCATCCTAAGGGAGACCAGTCCTGGGTGTTCATTGGAAGAAATGATGCTGAGGCTGAAACTCCAGTACTTTGGCTACCTCATGCAAAGAGTTGACTCATTGGAAAAGGCCCTGATGCTGGGAGGGTTTGGGGGCAGGAGGAGAAGGGGGCGACAGAAGATGAGATGGCTGGATGACATCACCGACTCGATGCACAGGAGTTTGGGTGAACTCCGGGAGTTGGTGATGGACAGGGAGGCCTGGTGTGCTGCGATTCATGGGGNATGCAAAGAGTTGACTCATTGGAAAAGGCCCTGATGCTGGGAGGGTTTGGGGGCAGGAGGAGAAGGGGGCGACAGAAGATGAGATGGCTGGATGACATCACCGACTCGATGCACAGGAGTTTGGGTGAACTCCGGGAGTTGGTGATGGACAGGGAGGCCTGGTGTGCTGCGATTCATGGGGTCGCAAAGAGCCAGCCATGACTGAGCGACTGAACTGAACTGAATTGAATATCCCAGAAAGGCATAAAATAGAAACCAATGGATCTAAGTCCAATTAAGCCAAGTCTCAATTCCTTGCTGGTTATAAGATCTTATATGTCATCTTTCTATGAGTGAGTGCTTTAAATATTTTTAAATTAAGACAATTTTGTGGGAAATGATAGATTGTTTTGTTTACTATGTTGTTTTTCAATCTCCTAGGCAAGTAAAATAATAAGAAAAAGACTGTAAATATTTGGTTAATTTATTTATTTCTCTTTAAAAAGGTAGTCTAACTTGGGTACATTTGATATTGTTTATACAGCAGAAACTAGAATGACAGCATTTCCACTATAGCAACCAAGAAACATCTACATGATTTTTCTAATTATACCTCTAAATTTTCACAGGTGTGTTTCCAATAGATAGATATTAATGGGGCCTAAATAGCACATATTTTAACTTATCTACTCTTCTTTTGTTTATACAGTGACTTACTGTCAAATTCACATACTGAGTTTCTAAAAGAACAATGAATTCATTGAAAGCTTAGCATTTATTAATTTTTTTTTTTTTTTTTAATTTGTGGTCACTGGGGATCATATAAGTCTTGTTTGAGGTCTGTTTCTTTCCAAGTATAAAATTAATGCATTAACTGATCATTATAAGGAAGCTTTCCTAAGTCCTTTCCTAAATCAAATACTTAACATTAAGGTCTCTTCCTCTGATTATCAACTTTTAAACAATAGCTTCCTGTTCACATTGGCCTTGATTTGTGTATTTAAAGCACGACAGCAATTACAGTAATGATATCTTGCTTCTGAATAGGACTTTAGAGGAAATCACTAGATAATATGTCCCTGTAGAAATTTCTTAAGTACTTATTTACTTATAATGAGGAAATAGATTATTTACTTAGAATAATCCAAATAAGATGTGCATTCTTATACTATGTAAAAAATTTTAAAAATGAACTCCTATAAAAGGTAAAGTTGTAAAGTATGTGTCTGATGAACTATGAGGAAATATGAAATAATGATTTATAGATTTTATAATAACATAAAGAATAACACTAATAAAATCCTAATGTGCAGAATTTTGGAAAAGACAGTAGATATTCATTTGGAAAAATTAAAAACTAAAATATAACAACAAGGAAGAAGAGCAGAAATTAATATTCATTTCTCATCCACTATACCAATATTTTAGGAGTTGGCCTTCTTGAATTGTTTTAGCTGAGTATACCTAAGTATGAAAATAAACACTAACTTGTATTAAGCTTCTGTTGTGATTTACTCATCCTGGGTGACATATGTTGATTTCTCTCATTTAATCTTATGTATTAGCAAGCTAAATTTACAGATGAGAAAAGTGAGATTAAGAAATCTCATTAACTTGTAAAGGACAGTTAGTTAGTAATTAGAGGTGAACATAATAATCCAGCTCAGTTTTTTTTTTCCTGATTCCCCAGATTTACTTGCCATTCTCCTTTGCATTTCTAAATATGAGAAGAGCTGGAGGAATATATTATCCCCCCATCTGTCTTAAACCTGGTCAGATATTAACTCATTGCTGCTCATTTGGCTATCACTGAAAATTCAAGACACATTTTGCAATTGCTATGTATTTGCTGTATACATGCAATTGGTATATATGTATACACATACATACATACATACATA
The DNA here is from genome assembly GCA_006410675.1 of Oreotragus oreotragus. Taxonomy (NCBI): domain Eukaryota; kingdom Metazoa; phylum Chordata; class Mammalia; order Artiodactyla; family Bovidae; genus Oreotragus; species Oreotragus oreotragus. Next base: position 153,805 of record SJYX01006689.1, on the reverse strand, counting down.
CATATGGGCTTCCCAGGGGATGCAATGATAAATAATCTGGCTGCCAGAGCAAGAGACCCAAGAGATATGGATTCAGTCCCCTGGGTTGGAGAAGGAAATGGCAACCCACTCCAGTATTCTTGCCTGGGAAATCCCATGGACAGTGTCAGGCAGTTACAGTCCATTGGATCACAGAATTGAACACAACTGAACATGATCATGAGCCTATATATATGTATGTGTGTATATATATATATATATATGTATATTTCAATATACATGTGTACATTTGTGTGTGTGCATACATATATATATATATATATATATATATCCCAATAGGGATAATATATAAATAGATTAAGAGTCCAGTGGATGTCAGAGGGTTTTCCTGATAGCTCAGTTGGTAAAGAATCTGCCTGCAATGCAGGAGACCGCACTTCAATTCCCAGGTTGGGAAGATCCACTGGAGCTTTAATATTGCTTAATTCATTTACTTCTCATGTTAACATTGTGTAATGTCTTCAGTATCTTATTTCAAGATGAGAAAACTAAAAATAATTCACACATCAAACGTATAAAACTGGGATTCATACTCAGGTTTTGTGATTCCAAGGTTTATGGGAACTTTACTCTGTCTTTCCATGTTCGGACCATTCAACAATTGATAAAGAACATGGGGAAACGCCTTTGAAAATGAAAGCCTGAAGTATGAGTGTCAATCTGAAAAAGGATGGAAAATAAATATTTTTTTCATTATAAAATTACTATATGAATTTAGATATATCTCCCTGAGGCAGTGTTTTATTATCAGTGAAAGGGTGATGCTATATACTTCCTTGCAAGCTAGATAGAGATAGAGAGATGACAAAACAGAAATTAGCAATTATTTGACAGTATTTACAAGCAACCATGGGCACTACAATGTGCTACCTGTTTGGAGTACAGCAAGTAAAATACAGATATTGTCTGATCCCATAAAGAGCTTACACATAATAAATAGTATCTACTGTTACTTATGGGCTTCCCAGATGGCTCAATGGTAAAGAATCCACCTGCCAATGCAGGAGACACAGGAGACTCAGGTTCGATCCCTGAGTTGGGAAGATCCTCTGGGGAAGGAAATGGCATCCCACTCCAGTATTCTTTCCTATAAAATCCCCCAGACAGAGGAACCTGGAGGACTACATTCCATGGGATCACAAAGAGTCAGAAATCACTTGGCAATGAGCAGGAGCACAAGACTGTTACTTGTATTATTTTTTGTTTACTGTTATTCTGGAAGCAGTTATCCTAAACAAGTAATAGAAACAGAGGAAAATCTTGTGCACAAAATAGGTGGTTAAAAGGGCACTATTTCTTCTCTAATTGTTACCTTTCCAACTTTTCACATAGATTTCTGTACTACAAGCCAATTGAGATGACAGCAAAGTGCTAGTGGAAGACTCCCATTTAAAGCTTTACAAGTTTGCAGGAAGAAACACAATGCTGTCTTGACTGCTGTTGCCAGGGGTGTATTGTTCTCACGTTAAATTTCTTTTAGAATCCATCATCTTGCACCTGGGAATATAGTTGCCAAATAAAGTAAGCACTCCAACCCGAGGATTATATTGTAGAATAAGAACAGCCATTATTTCTGACAAACACAAGTAATTGTAAACAAAATGGCCCTAATGTACTATTAGATGATATGAAAATGACTCTTGACATAGAAGATTGAATATGGGAAAAGCATTCAGTATGTGCAGTGGCAAATTTAGAAAAAAAAAATCATCCTCTATAGCATGCATATCGCAGATCACAACAACAATTAAACATGTTCTTTCAAGTCTGTTCTGTGCAGGGATAGTTTAGAGGGATGGATGGAAGTAGATTATTAGTTACTAGATTTGGTCAATTTTGTGTTGTCCATTTTATGACATGCAATAAGTTATAGCATTGTGGTTAAGAAAATAGATTTATTCATTTATAGATGTTTTATTTTCATTAAAAATATTTATTTATTTGGCTACAGTGTATCTTGTTTGCAGCACTCAGGATCTTCTATCCTTGTTGTGACCTGCAGAACCATTAGTTGCACCATGTGAATTCTTAGCTGATGCATGTGGGATCTAGTTTCCTGTACAGAGATTGAACCTGGGCCCCCTACATTGGGAGCATGAAGTCTTAGACATTGGGTCACCAGGGAAGTCACAAGACAGTAGACTTTAGAATCAGTCAAACTTACATTGGAATCCTGGTTCCTTGACCTAGAATAATTCTGTTAACCTCTCTGAGCCACAGTTTCCCCAAGTTCTATTGTGCAATAAAAGCCTCTGTCTCACAATGGTGTGATGAATCAAAATACACAATGAAAAATGTACATAAGATTTAAACTTGATGCCCAACACATAATGAAATATGCATATTTTAATATTTTTAGAATCAGATGTTGTCGTGTCTATGACAAGAATTAGTGATGTGCTTTATTTAGAATATAAAGAAGGAGCCAAAATTTGATAGCAACTCTTTAATGACCTCTTTTTTGGTGTTTCATTGGCACCCGACATGTTTGTTTTCAACATGTTTACTATGTAAGGGCATATGTTTTGTTGTCTGATGGTTTGTGAGTTAATGAACAGTATACATACTTCTAGACATGCATATTGGGTGTGTGTGTGTGTGTAGTAGTAGTAGTAGTAGTAGCAGCAGTAGTATTAGTGAGGGCTTCCCAGGTGCTGCTAGTGGTAAAGAACCCACCTGCCAATGTAGGAGACATAAGAGATGTGGGTTCGATCCCTGGGTTGGAAAGATCCCCTGGACGAGGGCATGGCAACCCACTCCAGTATTCTAGCCTGGAGAGTCCCATGGACAGTGGAGCCTGGTGGGGCTATAGTCCATGGGGTCATACATAGTTGGACATGACTGAAGTGACTTAGCATGCATGCTCATGTAGTATTAAATATACTAATATACATTATTATACAAAAGTTATTGTTTGCTCAAAAATCATACAATATAAATGTCATTGAGCTCTTTGCTCCCACTCATCTTAATTACAAAGTCCTCAGACTTCTCTCTCTATAATCAGTCAGATAAGTTTGTTGTGTGTTGGGTTTTGTTTCCTTTTAAGACTGAATGGTAATCAAGGTGATGCTCTTGGTCTCAAAGTGCTTAAATTTAAGGAGGTGTGGGGAACAGAAACAGCACTCACTTAACTGGTAACTCGATAAAGTAAATCCAGAGAGTAGTGGTTTAAAGGAGGTCATGGAATAGTGGATGAGAAGAAGATGCTTTAGCTTGGCTAGTTGAATAAAACTTTCTTAAGAAATGAGTATGTGGTATGAGGAGGATTCTATCCCTCCTGGCTATCCCTTTGGACTCTACTCATGGGATTTGTGGGATTGAGAGGGAGCAGAGGCAGTAGGAAATGAGGCACATTGGCCAGGATTTGGGAAGTGTCTACACGATAGGCAAATGAAGGGGAATGGAGAGAAAGATCCTGGAGGAGCCATGATATGTGAGAACAATGGAAGAGAAACTAGGAAAAAAAAAAAAAGTATGACTTTAGACATTGTGCCCTTTCATGGTATTTAAGAAATTCAAGTAAATTGCACAAACTACTTTGAAATCATGTGACATTTCTTCTTTTCCACAATAGTGACATTTATTAAGTTAGAAGTATGGGATTTAGAGTTGACTGTGTTCAGATAGACCCAAGATACTTTATCCTTTTACAGCCTCATTTTTTCTCAGCTGTAAACTGGGGAAAATAAAGACACGTAACTGTGCTGAATGATTTAATATTTGTGAACTGCTTTAAAAAGTATCTGACGCATAATCATTGCTAAATAATTGTTGCTATTAATTTGCTGTTAATGTTAAAATAGTTTGTGTGGATGAATGCATATTCCCTTTAAAATTAATTACTTTCACCAGACAATGTTTGTGGAAAAGTAGCTTTTTTTCTTAATTGGAATTCTCCTAAAAATTATTCCCCAATTTCACAAAGCTATTGTAAATACCATGCAGCACTTTCAACCATCAGTTGTACTCAATTTGATGACATAAAATCAGCATTATTTGGTTTATAAACATAACTACCCAATAGCTAGTTATAAACCTGGAGGGAGAAGAAACTAATTAACAACATCATAAATGCAAGGGGACATAAGGAAACTAAGGCAAAAGAAAGGGTTTGATGATCCGTATTTTAAAGGAGTGTTTTTTTTTTTCCTTTTTAAATAATTCAGATAAAGAAAAAATTCCTTCACACTGCAAAATCCAAATTAAACTTTTTTGACTGTTATAGATTAGATTCCTTATATTTTTACTTAATACCTAGTATCTTTTATGTTCTCTAATGAGATAACTGATATATTTGTGGTCCCTAGCCTCTAGGGATCATAGCTGTGTCAGTAAGTAAGGAACAAAATATGCATAATTAATGATGTTACAAAGGAATGAATGCGTTTTAAAGATATGAATCAAGAGTTCTGAGAACACAGAGATAAGAACAATTAATACAGTTTCTCAGAGAGGGAGACATATTAGTTTGCCCTTGAAAGATGTCAGTTGAAATTATGCAGTGGAGAAGTGTAAAATCATTCCAGATAAAAGACTGATCGTGAACTAAGGCCTGGAGGCCCACAGAAGTTGGGAGGAACTAACGATGTGGTGGGGGGATGAAAGGCATGACTGAGTCGTTAAACGTTTTCTATATTGTGTGAGGGACATTAAATTTTGTTACTTTTATTTAGTTAAGACATTCAGTGATTTTAAGGACAGATAGGTCATTACTAGAATCATCTATAAAAATAATCATTCTGGACATTCCTATCTAGAAATGACAGGCTAGGCACCAGGACTTTTCTGACCAAGAATATGATTTTTCTAGGAGTGGTGCTATCAAGTATGGTTTATGTAGGCCTTTGTAATTACTGTGTAAGGTGAGCTGTGTGATCCTGAGAAAAAAGAACAAAGCAGGAGGGATAACCCTCTCTGACTTCAGACAGTACTACAAAGGTACAATAATGAAAAGAACATGGTATTGGCACAAAAACAGACATGCAGTTCAGTGGAACAGAATAGAGAGCTTAGAAATAAATCCACACACATATGGTTAATCTTCAACAGAGAAGGAAGATTATATAATAGATGAAAGTCTTTTCAGCAAGTGGCATTGGGAAAACTGGACAGCCTCCTGTAAATCAGAAGTTAGAACACACCCTCACACCATACACAAGAGTAAATTCAAAATGGCTCACAGACTTGAATGTAAGACATGACACTGTAAAACTCCTAGAAGGGAACATAGGGAAAACATTCTTTGATGTAAATCACACCAATGTTTTCTTAGGTCAGTCTGCCAAGGCGATAGAAAGTAAAGTAAAAGTGGCAGTCACTCATTCGTGTCCGACTCGTTGCAACCCCGTGGACTGTAGCCCGCCAGGCTCCGCTGTCCATAGGATTTTCCAGGCAAGAATACTGGAGTGAGTTGCCATTTCCTTCTCTAGGATATATACATATATGAAAAAGAGAGAGAAAGTGAATTGCTCATTTTCAAACAAAGATTATGAACAACTTGAAAATAGAGCAGAGAATACATATAGAGACCAAAATATCTTTTTTGGCTATCATTAAGAATGGGTAAGATCAGAAGACTGACATTAGATTAACTAGTTAGATGAACTTGCTACTTCTATATCCCAGAATTTGATGTGGAATCACTCAGTCCCAAATGGGTCTGGACCAGGGCAGAAGTATTAATCACTTGGAGTGGGTCTGCCCAGGTCAGATAACTTGAAGGGTCACTGGACAATGTAGGCTTAAGCCCCAAGAGGAACAAATACAATGCAGAGTTGAACATTTCAGTTCTCTCAGATTTGTGTGTATGATTGTCATTCGAAATTCTCTAAGATGAAGAGTATAAACAAGTGGAATATACCCATGAGGGTCACAACAGTGGAGTTCGCTATACCTGAAAGAAAATAAGATGCAAAGGGATGAAGTATTTTCCTCACTCGAGCAATGTTTGAACCCTGATGGTCACTGTGGACCCCATGATGTTTTCGTTATACTGACTAAACTTAACTCTGGGTCATCGATTCTCATTTTTCCCCTCCCTCAATCAGGGCCTTGAGATAAAAAGGAAGCCAAAGTCTTCTGACCAGAGGACAGCTGAGTTTTGGAAAGACAGCAGTTAGTTTTTGACTCTCTGCACTGAAGAGTTAAGACTCCTGGAATGCTGTTCCAATATGGGCATTAGGCTAAGCATGCTGCGTAGAGAAAAATACTCTATGGTCTTTGTGCAAAAGCTCTTTCTGAGTGAAAGCTGCCAGTGAGCATTAGTGGTATCCAAGCGAGAGCTACTATGCAGCCTGCTGTGCCTTCAGAGAGGAAGATTTTGATGATTCTACTAAAAAAAAAAAAAAAAAAGACTTTCCCTCATCATTGACTTTGTATTGTTAAAATTCTAAGTCTGATATTATGTTTCTATGTGGACTTCGCCATTTTGTTGGTCCAGAAGAGTCAAATTATATCATTAGAGATGTCTTCATTACATCATCTGGGGAGTTAATCAAATGAAGACCTACTCTTCTTCCTAAATAATTATACCTCTCTGCATATCCCATGCTGCCTTTGCTGAGAAAATGGTGTTCTTTTTTAACTTAGCCGCACAATGAACTTGGTAAAATGTGCACAATAAAAGAGGTTCCTATTTTGAGCTGCTTTTTAACTAAGAATATTTTATACTACTGCACCTCTATTGTCTTTAACACACTGACATTATGTAAATTAAATGTTAATCCCCAACTCTATGCAGTCTTATTCCATTTAAACTTTACTCCTTTTGTTACCAGAGAGAAGAAACAAAAAGAAAAAGAAAAAATAGTATGTAAGAAAAGACTTCTGCCAAAAATAATAGCTATGTTCAATGTTTTCACTGTTTTTTTATTGTTTAAAATGTGCTTTTCCTGCCAAGGTCCCATTAAAGTGCATTACCTCTACATGCTAATAGACTAATTAAAATATGAATAAATTATAATAAAAACATTTCCTATAAACTTTTTTTTAAAACCTTTTCTGGTGAACTTGGAGTTAGAGCTTTTCTGAACTTGGAGTAATCAAAAATATATCTTTTTTACTTTATTGTTTTCTAGCTAAGGAAACTTCAACTCCCACTGTTGTCTTCCATATAAACCTAGGAGTGGATGGTACTCTATAGAATTAGAAGAAAGGTGTTATTTAGGATCAATAAGTCTACATTGGAAGCTTGGCTGTGTAATCTTGTTTTTAGTGTCTTTTAACTTCTCTGTGCCATTCTTTTCTTATATATGAAATGTGTGTCAATTCATTCCATTTCAAGAGGAAATTATAAAGTAGAGATGGTGGCTTTGACAAGGCCTTACTTGAATCTGTCTAGCCCTGGTATACAGAATTACATCTGCTTTATCTTCTATCCTAATCATTCAGTCCACGTATAGAGCAAAATAGGACTTGAGAACATGTTCATCACTAGTATATAATTTTGAGGATTATGGTGTAGGTTAGATTGTGGAGGTCTGTGAAAGCTTATCTGAACAATGGCTAAGAAGAGCTTGGCTGAACCATCTGTGTCCCTGGTGTCCTAGGTAAAAGAAATCAAACAGTAATCCAAGATGTGAGGCAATTTATTGGATTCTAGAAAGCAATCTCTATTCTCTAAATGTTGCTAATTGAATCTTGTAACTTTTGGGTATTTAATAAGTATCCAAAAGCATATTATAGACTACACTTAAATCTTAAAATGTTATTACAAATTGGACAGATTGCACACTAACTCACACTTAATTAATCATTAATGAGGGAGAAAATTGCATTTATCAGTCCTCTATAGCGGTTTTTAGGTACCTAAATAAATGTGTCATTTCTAAGACAAAGAGTTTGATCAAGTAATTGAATGAGGCATTATAATAAGTAGTTGATGTAATGAAGTCAGGGAGGAGTAGACTGAATGGTATGCATCACGATATCCCTTGCCATAAAAGGCATGGTTTCACAAGATCTGCGGGATCCATATCATGAAGTTTTGTAGCTTAAGAAGTCCTGGACAAGCGTCTAGTGAAGAGATTCTCCTGACTGTGCCCTAGAACAGAAAGATTTTTCTTTTTTTCCTTCGGACCATCTAACACCTCCAATGTATTTTAGAAAAATGGAGGTTGTATTTTATTCTAAAATGCCTGGATCTTTCTCACATATGGTGTCATTTAGAAATTGAGTTTGGCATCACTTGATTACAGCTGCATATTTTCACTGAAATAAATAACTCCTCTTCCAACAACACATATTTCCTAGTCATAGATAATGTTTGGTGCTTGGAATCCTTTCCTCATCTCAGAGATGGATTTATAAGACATAATCATAAAAGTAAAATGAATGAATGTCTTTTCCTTATGTTTGTGGGTTCCTGGAATAAAACACAAGAGTTCCAAAGAAGAGAGGAGATCAAAGAGCATCACCTTTGGGATTCAGAAATCAAATTTGGCTGCCTCAATCTCAGGGCAGCTCTTGTTATCAAATTGTAAATACCAATCCTTCTTACACCCAATTCCAAACTGGATTAAGCCTTTTTAATGACCCAAGTACTTAATATTCACTTATTCATTCACCAAATATTTGAGTTACTACTCTATTTAGTTACAATGGAAAACAAAGGATAGGTATTCATTGATTAACAGCCATGATCCATGATCTCAAGGAGCTTGTATTCTGCTTAAAGAAATAGACAATGATCAAGTAAAGAAATAATTCATTACATGATCTCATTGTGATAGTGACAATAACAAAAAGGACCTACTTATATATGGGAGAACATTTAAAACTTTAACCTCAGGAAAATTTTTTAACAAGGGAAAAGAGGACTTTCCAGGCAGAAATAGGAATTTCACATCTTTAAGGAGATAGAAAACCTCCTTTATATGGGAAGTTACTGAGTTTTCTGGTGTTAATCTGTGACTCTCCACCCTTCCTGTTCTGTTCCTTCTGACTATCTTTTTTTCTTGTCTGTCGACTGCTGATACCCATATCTCCAACTTAGATGTCTTCTTTGAGATCCAGATTTTAGGTACAATTTGTCCATTGAACACCTCAAAGTACGTGTCTCACACCTCAATGTGACTGTGACCAAAATGAAAGTCTTTGCTTTCCTTTCAGTCCTTCACCATGCCCTATATTCTTTGCCCTCCCTTTCCACTTCATCTTTATGTCTGATTAGCAACCAAAGTTCATCAGTTCATCCTTACGTTTTTTTTCCTGTATATATATTCCATCTCCCTAGCCTCTTGCCCCTTTTCTCCTAGTCTTCTCTTCGTACCTGCTGCTTTCTCTGTACTTCAGGTTTTTGTCAGAATGAATTTTTATAAATCCCAAATCTTCATGTCACATCCCTGTGTAAACTTCTAGTGATTTCTCATGGTCACAAGAGTAAGTGCAATATCTCATTGACATAGAAAACCCTTAACTGTCTGGAACCAGTATATTTTTCTTGATCTTTCCCCTAATAATCCTCTATTTAAAAGTTTATAACCTTATTATTTTGTTGATTATATTTATTTTGTAGTAAGTATCTTCTGTCTGTTTCATTCAAGAAGAGTAAAGTCTACTTTTTTGCCTTGCACATAATGTGCATTCAGCTCAGACTGCAGCCTGCTTCTTGGTGTGCCAGGCGTTCTTCTTGTCATACTTTGAAAATGACAGTGAAAGTCACTCAGTCATGTCCGACTCTTTGCGACCCCATGGACTATACATTCCATGGAGTTCTCCAGGCCAGAATACTAGAGTGGGTAGCCTTTCCCTTCTCCAAGGGATATCCCCAACCCAGGGATTGAACCCAGGTCTCCCTCATTGCAGATGGATCCTTTACCAGCTGAGCCACAAGGGAAGCCCATATTGTATATTACATATTATTCCATATTACATATCACCCCATATTGTCATACTTTAGTCCTATATTATGTATGAGATTTATCACTTGGAAGTTATATCTATCTGATCATTAGATTCTAATGATAGAATGAGTCTTTTGAATCTGGGAATTTTTCCTTTATTATTGCTTTGTTATATCTTCCAACCACTTAAACACATAGAGGGCATTTGGTACAGAGTAAGTTATTGAATGAATGCTAGCAGGAGTCGCTAGTGTACAGAAGTATCTTTTCAGAAACCACTTTCTTGTGTGATTTAAAAACTTTAAAATGAATGACACATATGTCTCTACAACAGAGAAATTACAAACTCACTTAAACATCAAATCCTCATTTGGGAACAGGTTAGATTGAGAAGAATGTATCTGAAATCAACGAGCAGAATGTCTTTGTGCTTAAAACACTGTCTCTTTATAGTCAATGTGATGAGAAGAAGGATTGACATTCTCAGCCTTTCTGAAAAACAGGCCTTGAAGTATCAGGCTTCATTGATTATTCAGTAAGCTGTTATAATAAGGCCACAACCAGAAAGTTCTAGAGGGAAGTAGAAGGAAAGAAAGCTTTGGGCTCTTACTGACATAATCTTAGCATTTAGTCAGTATCATTCAAAGATTCAAAGTATCTTATGCTCTTTTGTGCCTATGCACTCGAATTTCAGCCATTTTTAATCTACCAAGATCTGTGAAAAAGAAAGTATGTTTTGACTTGTCTTTGTTGAGAGCATACTAGTTACAGGTTGGAATACGGGGAGGGGAACAAAGTGAAGAAAAAGAGAAATCCGTATATTAAACCCTCTAGAGCAGTGATTCTCAACCAAGGGTGATTTTGCTCAATAGGGAATATTTGGTAAAGTTAAGAAACACTTTTGGTAAAGTTACTTATCATGAGGCAGATACTAGTGGCATCTAGTGAGTAGGTACCAGAGCTGCTACCAAACATCATACAACATATAGGATAACCAACCCCCTTCAAGGAAGAATGTGTGTGTGTGTGCTCAGTCATGTCCAAGTCTTTGCAACCCCATGGACTGGAGCCTGGAAGCTTCCTCTATCCATGAAATTTTCCAGGTGAGAATACTGAAGATATCCTTCTCCAGCATATCTTCCCAACCCAGGGATTGAACGTGTGTCTCCCGTGTCTCCTTCACTGGCAGGCAAATTCTTTACTGTTACACCGCCTGGGAAGCCAGCAAAGAATAAGCCAGCCCCAGATGTCAATAGTGTCAAGGTTAAGACATCTAGCTCCATAGGCAGTGGCATTAATTGATTCTGTGACTTAAAAGAGTCACTTCTGATTTTAGGGCTTCATTTAATTCATTTGTGATAGAAAGAACTTGGACTTAGATGGTTATTGAATTTTGTTTGATATTCAGTGTTGTATAAGTCCTAACACTAATATGGGATAGAAGAATGAAGATGCTATAAAATAGAAAAACAGAGTAAGCAAAAACACGTGGTAAAGACTTCAGTCATTTGCTTTGAAATGTAGTTGATTTAAAACAGTTTATGCAGAAATTATTTGGAAATATCTGGGACTGATACTTAGCATCACCTTATATAAATCTTTGAGATTCTCAGAAAAACTGCAACAGAATTAGAGATATACTAAAAAAAAAAAAAAATCTACAGTTCTTTAGGGCGTCTCTTTCTGCAGATTCAAAATTACCTGTCTCAGCGAAAGACCATTTACGTGAGACTATGGCAGTGTATGCCACTGATAAAGACTGACTCAGAGACATGGGGATAGTTTGCTGAATGATTGAAAGGAGGTATTTACATGGGCAATTTATTTTCCTTTCAGTTTCAAATTTTAGTACCACGCCCCCCTTTATCCTTCTAACAGTAATACCTGTGACCCCAATTCACAGCTTGCATCTCCCTTTACTAACAGAAGGGCATCTTGGAATAAATGCCCTTGCATCCCAGATCAAAACAGGCAGTGTAGAATGGAGATAAGCAGGAGAGGACAGGAAGAAAGACCTGCTGATAGTTCGTTAATTCTTCTAAACTTAGAAGGGAGAGGCATTGCTTCTCTGTCCTGGTGTAACAAACTGTACAAACCATCAGTTTTATTATAAACAGGTCTTAATATTCTGAGGGACAGGACACACCAGGGCCCATCTGTTTCCATTCCATGATGCCTGGAGTCTTGTGGAAGCTAGAATGACCAGAAGGCCTAGTGGCATCTCTCTCTTCCTCCTTCATCCCCATACGAACTCTCCAAATGGCTAGCTTGGGCTTTCTCAGGATGTGGCAGCCTTAAAGTAGTCAGACTTCTATCACAGCTTAGGGGTCCAAGAGAACAGACAAAAGCTGTCTGTCTCCTGCAAAGCTAGGCATGGAGCTGGCAGAGCGTGGAACTGGCAGAACGTCACGTCTGCTGTACACTGTTTATCAGTGCAGTTCCAGGCCTTCTGAGATCCAAAGGGAGGTGAGAGATACCCCATCTGTCAATGAGAGAAGTGTCAAAATTTGTATGACCCATTTTTAATTTGCCACACTTTTAGTTAATCCTTTGGTAAAAATGCTGAAATCAGGTTCTAAATACTCTTTTGGGAGCATTGATCACATCATCACAGGACTAGATAAGGAGAGATGAATATATGATGTGAGATACAAAAAGAAAACGGTCAACATAAAAAATAAAGACTGCCTATATGAGACTTAACATCATTAGAATTATTTATTTTTAATTTATTTTAAAATTAACATCTGTGATTTGGGTCCTCTAGTTGAATTTTTTGGGCTCTCATTTCTGCTTTTGCAATCTCATTTGTATATGCATTGCAACTGTATTTTTTTTCTTACTCTCCCTTTAAATGATCCAGAAACTATGTGTCACTCAGAAGCTTTACTTAGCTGCTTATTAATAAGCATTAGAAGTTACATTAATCATCCTGATTTTCAGTTTTCTCATCTGTGTAATGCTGTTAATACCAGTATTTACCTCATTAGGTTGTTGTATAGATGACATATAAAATGACTACTGTTGGATACATAGAAGAAAGTCCATGAGCATTTGCTGAATTAATTCACCGCTTCTCGCTTGGCAATAGCTAAGTGTTTTGGGTAAGGGTGATTAAACTTATGTGAATGAAATAAACCTTTGTAGTGGCTTGAATAAATTAGCAGGGAAATGCATCTTATGCATCTTTTATTATTCTATATTTTACCTTATTGATAGTTGATATCATCTCCCCACTTGGTATAAATGATTATTTTTTTATGCTGTGACTGCTGTATCACAGGGATTTTTTTTGTCCTTTAGTTTGATTATGCAATTAAAGAAAAAGAGCAATGAGAAGAGCAGAAAATAAAAGTTCCTATATCGGAAAGGGGGTCTAAACTACTTTTGAAGATTTTGGCTTCTATAATTTCAGGTGTATTTCTCTTTATGCATAGCTAGAGATAGAGTTGGGAGTTGGGAGCAGGCGGAGAAGGCAATGGCACCCCACTCCAGTACTCTTGCCTGGAAAATCCCATGGACAGAGGAGCCTGGTGGGCTACAGTCCATGGGGTCGCGAGGAGTTGGACACGACTGAGCGACTTCCCTTGCACTTTCATGCACTGGAGAAGGAAATGGCGATCCACTCAGGTGTTCTTGCCTGGAGAATCCTAGGGACGGGGAAGCCTGGTGGGCTGCCGTCTTATGGGGTCGCACAGAGTCGGACACGACTGAAGCGACTTAGAAGCAGCAGCAGCAGCAGAGAAAGAAAGATGGTTAAAGATATAGAGCAGTTAATTCATTTGACAAAAAAGAAAAAAGAGAGAGAATATGTAACCATATTACATATGGTTAAAAGCTCAAATACAGTATACTGTGTGAAAGTGACTGGTGCACAGGAAATGTTTTCTGCCTTCTATGAAATTATCCATCGTGGTATTCTTCACATTGAGTTCCTGTCCCTTCATTATGATTCTGCATTTTCTTCACTTCAATGAAAAATATGTCTTTATCTACAGAAAAACATGATTATGTAGTCAGTGTATGTGCTATATATCTTCCACCAGGCACTAGATGTGCAAAATTAAAATATACTTTTCTTGAGGAAATTATGAGGGAAAGAGTCAGGAACAATGGAAAGCTCGTACAATGAATGAAAAGCACTGGGGTCACGTGCACGTCAGAAGGAAGAATGGAAAGTATGGAATCACTAAGTATGTTCAGGGATGACGTTTGTGGTGGCTTCTCTGGAGGCTCAGAGGTTGAAGCGTATGCCTGCAGTGCCTGCAAAATGAGGGTGCTTGCTGTATGGCATGCTTGTAGTAACCTGTTACTGTTAAGTCTTAGGATAAGCACACAGCATAATCCTCAAGAGCACAGGCTATGACTAGTGTTTTGGGTAAGGGTGATTAAACTTATGTGAATGAAATAAACCTTTGTAGTGGCTTGAATAAATTAGCAGGGAAATGCATCTTATGCATCTTTTATTATTCTATATTTTACCTTATTGATAGTTGATATCATCTCCCCACTTGGTATAAATGATTATTTTTTTATGCTGTGACTGCTGTATCACAGGGATTTTTTTTGTCCTTTAGTTTGATTATGCAATTAAAGAAAAAGAGCAATGAGAAGAGCAGAAAATAAAAGTTCCTATATCGGAAAGGGGGTCTAAACTACTTTTGAAGATTTTGGCTTCTATAATTTCAGGTGTATTTCTCTTTATGCATAGCTAGAGATAGAGTTGGGAGTTGGGAGCAGGCGGAGAAGGCAATGGCACCCCACTCCAGTACTCTTGCCTGGAAAATCCCATGGACAGAGGAGCCTGGTGGGCTACAGTCCATGGGGTCGCGAGGAGTTGGACACGACTGAGCGACTTCCCTTGCACTTTCATGCACTGGAGAAGGAAATGGCGATCCACTCAGGTGTTCTTGCCTGGAGAATCCTAGGGACGGGGAAGCCTGGTGGGCTGCCGTCTTATGGGGTCGCACAGAGTCGGACACGACTGAAGCGACTTAGAAGCAGCAGCAGCAGCAGAGAAAGAAAGATGGTTAAAGATATAGAGCAGTTAATTCATTTGACAAAAAAGAAAAAAGAGAGAGAATATGTAACCATATTACATATGGTTAAAAGCTCAAATACAGTATACTGTGTGAAAGTGACTGGTGCACAGGAAATGTTTTCTGCCTTCTATGAAATTATCCATCGTGGTATTCTTCACATTGAGTTCCTGTCCCTTCATTATGATTCTGCATTTTCTTCACTTCAATGAAAAATATGTCTTTATCTACAGAAAAACATGATTATGTAGTCAGTGTATGTGCTATATATCTTCCACCAGGCACTAGATGTGCAAAATTAAAATATACTTTTCTTGAGGAAATTATGAGGGAAAGAGTCAGGAACAATGGAAAGCTCGTACAATGAATGAAAAGCACTGGGGTCACGTGCACGTCAGAAGGAAGAATGGAAAGTATGGAATCACTAAGTATGTTCAGGGATGACGTTTGTGGTGGCTTCTCTGGAGGCTCAGAGGTTGAAGCGTATGCCTGCAGTGCCTGCAAAATGAGGGTGCTTGCTGTATGGCATGCTTGTAGTAACCTGTTACTGTTAAGTCTTAGGATAAGCACACAGCATAATCCTCAAGAGCACAGGCTATGACAGGAGAATTTGTGGGATCCCGTTCTAGCTCTGCCAGTTATTATGACATTAAGCAAATTATAGCATCTCTCTAATTCTCAGTTTTATGCATCTGCAAACACATATGTTGTGAGAATTAAATGACATAATTCACATAAAAGAACGTGGAAGAGTGCCATGCATATTGAATACTCAGATGTCAGTCAAAATCAAAAGGTCTAAAAGAGGGGAATAGGGAAGGGAAGAGATGTTTAATGAGGTCCTTTTAGACTATACATAGAAAGTATGAACTTTTAACATGTTAAGGGATAGGTGCCATTGAAAGATTTTTTTAGCACAGTGCCATGGTCAAGACTTTGATTTAGATAAAAAATAGGAACAAATGAAACTCATGCACAGGCAGGGCTCTTCAACCAGGTCCTACAGATGTGAAAACAGGAGCTCTAGTGGTCTTTGGTTTGATGTGACTGAACGCTTGGCAAGGTGTTTCCTTTCCATTATATAAAACTTTCCATAGCTGTGAGTTTTCGAACATTTTGCAATTCAAAGATTGAAAAAATCCCCCCACACTTTGTCATTCTCCAGGTGAATATAATAACCCAAAAGTATGTTTTGGATTTCAAGCTCAGAAAAATTTGGAAATGGTTTCTAATCATGAGTATACAGTCTAGGTTACATCATTTGTAAATTTAAAACTTCACATAAGGTCCTGACTATCCCATAGTACAGTAATAATTTTTAAAAAGAAAAAAAATCCTCCATTTATGGGTATGTATTTGTAAGAATGTTTTTAGAAAATAAGAAGCAGAAATAATTATCTAAATCAAAGGATCTTAACTTATTTTATGCTCTACATATTGAAGTTATTTTGATGCCTGCATTCAAGTAAGACTTAAATGTGAACCCCCATATGTCTTCTGATACTTGTCAGATCATAACATGACAGAATATATTAATTGTCAGAGAGTCATTATTGCTAACCCCACAGTATTCTTTGTAAGTGATTCCTGAAAAACCATGTCAAATTTTGACCCGAGGGAAGCTAATGCCATCTGTTCATGGGCAATGGAGTTCAAGGGTTGGAGCAGTCAATATCCAGTTTCTGAAAGAAATAGCAGGTTTAATGAGACAAAAATAAAAACAGATAATTGTGGCTGTGGATCTAAGAGGTAAGGTGTGGAGTTCATGCATGACTGAACAAGAAAAAGTGCTGCTTTCCTGTAGCACATTACAGGACTGCCAGACAAGTGTGATTAAGGCAATTTACATGTGAAATTCGATTATTAATGAAAGGATTCCCCTTCTTCCCATGCATATTACGTGAGGGGAATTTGTGAGTGGTCTTAATTAAAAATAACTGGTAGCTGATTGGCAGCTGGGCATTAGGTTGGAAACCGGCAGCCGCTAATGGGAGGGAAGATGGAGAATTAATGACAAGTGAGAGCATTGTCAGAAAAAAAAACTAGGTGCTGGCTGTCAGTCATCCATCCGGTGCCTCCACAATCAGCAGTTCTCCAGAGGATGCAGGCTGCTGGGCTGGCTTCTGCAACATGGCAATCAGTATCACACTACTCAAACACAGAGTCTAAAGTGATAGGGGACTTTGGCAATGGTATGCAGGTGTAGATAAGGCAAAATTCTGACTTTCCCCATTACCAAACAACTCAATCTTTCTACATTTATAATTTCCTTAAGAAGTCATGATATAAAATTTATTATCACACTCCTATTATGATGAGGAGGAAGAGGAGGAGGAGAAAGGCAATGGAAATCCCTTGTAACAGTTTAAATGTCATGTAACTCTTCATATACATATATATATATATATATATACCCAGCATACCTGAAATAAGGGACATAAGAATAAAACAGTATAAATAATGTGAACAATTTCTTATTTGCAATGGACTTTCATAAAATTAATAATGAGAATAAAATGAAACTTTACATTAGCATTTTTGCTTTCATGCTGCAGAACTTTTATCTTTTCATATTGTACACACATAGCATCATCCACGGTAAATACAATGATATATGTGTTATCAGTGCAATTTTATGGATTTAAGGGTAAAAAAAAACTCTGAAAAGCAATTGAATTAAAGAGATTTCTAAGCATAATGCATGTACAGCTGGATTACATCTTCCCCTTTTTTTCATCTCTCTCCACAATCAATTACCTCTGATTTTTTTGGCGTCTGCTGGCACATGGCCAAATATGGCTTTCCCAGACCTGGCTCTTTTAAAAGTTTAAAATCTGATGTAAAATCATGTAAATTAATTTTAGAAATAGAGTATGAACTGAGATTTAGATTCTCAATTCAAAAAAAAAAAAGGCAATTTTTTATGTAAATAAGGACTGAAGGTTAATTATCTTCCCTAAGATAAGGATTAGAAAAATAAAGCAGGAAAAGCTGCAGTAAGGTGAGAGAGTGGATATAGCCACAGTTAGAGCCAGCGTAAGAACAGAGCTGCAGGTACTTCACACTCCACACAAGAACATCAGGCATTAGATCAGAATCCTTACTGTGTTATACTAATACATGATCTCTTCCCAGGGAGCTCTGTCTCCTAATGTGGTATTGATATTTCCATTGTGGAAAACCCATGTTGTGTAATGAATATATAAAATCTGGAGTTTCTACGGGACTTCTATTACCTAGAAATGCTGGAGGAAACAAATTAAATAGGAAATGAAATTACAAACCAGTTAGGTATTTAACAAGGTTGCTGAATAACTAAATAGGTGAATTTATACAGTCTGTCTAGAATATAACAGTGAATTAGATGTTTATTTTCTCTGTTTGAAGTAAAAGCCAAAGTATCCAAAACACTCAGATAGGGTCAGTAAGATTTGAACAACCAACAACCATGAGTGTGAATGATCTGTCTATACCATCAAACGCTAAAAAGAAAATATATGAGCAAAATAAAATAACTAGAGCAGGAATGAAAATTGTACTTAGAAAGAGCCATGTGGAAAGAATGAATGGTGAAAGCTATGGATCATACCTGTTCCTTCCAGTGTATGGATTAAACGTCCTTATGTATACACATCAGTCTGTAAGTGCTTTAGACTGAGCTGGTGCATAACAACTCAAATGGAGCTTTTCTCATATCTTGTTCCCTCTTCAAACTGTTTCCTGTGCTCTTTTTATTTTCTCTTTACTCTCCTTTTGCTTCTTCTCTGCTTTTTTCCCTTCATAATCCTCACCTGAAAAATGAACACTGTTATGTAAGTTTTATGGAAAAGAAACCATGACTTATTATCATTAAACAACTTGCCCCAAATTTCAGTGAGACCTGGATTTTGTATCTGGCTTGGTCTGTGTCCAAACAAATCACATCTTAAAAAATATTCCCTCCCCTCTCAAATTCTGGCCTATTTATCCAATTTTGTCATTTTATAGATAGAGATATCCAACTCTAGTTCTGAGGAGTCCAATTTACTTTTAGTTTGAGAATTGCTGACATATGAGTCTAAATATTTCACAAAGCCTACTGCCAATGCATCAAAGCAGCCTTTGATGAAATGGTATCATGTTTTTCTAACATGATTCTTCAGGGATAGAAATTTATGTGAACCAAACCTATAGCTTTGTCATCTCCATGTCTAATGTCATTTCTTTCAGAAATTGCTTGAAATAAGGTACATAATCCTTACAGAAGAGTTTAAATAAAACACAAAGGCTTATAATGGGGCCCAAGTAAGGGAAGTCAGGCCTCCCTTGAGCCAGGAGCCTAGAAGCAAAATGCTATTGAATTGAAGGTAACTATGCTCTTCTCGGAGAAGACAACGGCACCCCACTCCAGTGTTCTTGCCTGGAGAATCCCAGGGATGGGGGATCCTGGTGGGCTGCCGTCTATGGGGTTGCACAGAGTCGGACACGGCTGAAGCGACTTAGCAGCAGCAGCAGCAGCATGCTCTTCTCAGGACACCATAATCTCCTATCTCTAATTCTGTCTCTCTTTCTCTCTCGCATCTGTCTGCACAATCAATTACCTGTGTTTTTTCTGTTTCTGCAAACTCATGTCCAAATAAAGCTTCCCCATACCTGGCTACTCTTTACCTCTGATTTCAAAACAGAGCCTGACTGAACAAGGTGATACAGGATTCCAGGTTCCTATGAGAAAGAACATGATGGACTCTCTTTGAGAGGGAAACTTGCCTCCAGTCCAGTCAGCAATGGACTGGGACAGGGTTATCTCATTTGAGGTTGTGATAGTGAAAAGTGAAAAGGCAGTGCAGGACTCTACAATGACAGCAAAGGATAGGGGCAGAAATGACCAGCATTTCTAGGTCAAATATTGTCAGACACAGAGGTTAGGTTAAGGTAAAGTCCTCAAGAACTCATAGAATGAAGAGCAGGATAGCAGGAGGCAAAGGAGTAAGTAACTGCACACGTAGCTCAAGAAACCTAACCATTTGTAAATTCTCCTTTGAATTTCTCATTACTTCTTTAAAGTGCCTAAAGACAATATGCATCTGAACGCAGAGCTTCAAAGAATAGAAAGGAGATATAAGAAAGCCTTCCTCAGTGATCAATACAAAGAAATAGAGGAAAACAACAGAATAGGAAAGACTAGAGATCTCTTCAAGAAAATNAAAGGCAATTTTTTATGTAAATAAGGACTGAAGGTTAATTATCTTCCCTAAGATAAGGATTAGAAAAATAAAGCAGGAAAAGCTGCAGTAAGGTGAGAGAGTGGATATAGCCACAGTTAGAGCCAGCGTAAGAACAGAGCTGCAGGTACTTCACACTCCACACAAGAACATCAGGCATTAGATCAGAATCCTTACTGTGTTATACTAATACATGATCTCTTCCCAGGGAGCTCTGTCTCCTAATGTGGTATTGATATTTCCATTGTGGAAAACCCATGTTGTGTAATGAATATATAAAATCTGGAGTTTCTACGGGACTTCTATTACCTAGAAATGCTGGAGGAAACAAATTAAATAGGAAATGAAATTACAAACCAGTTAGGTATTTAACAAGGTTGCTGAATAACTAAATAGGTGAATTTATACAGTCTGTCTAGAATATAACAGTGAATTAGATGTTTATTTTCTCTGTTTGAAGTAAAAGCCAAAGTATCCAAAACACTCAGATAGGGTCAGTAAGATTTGAACAACCAACAACCATGAGTGTGAATGATCTGTCTATACCATCAAACGCTAAAAAGAAAATATATGAGCAAAATAAAATAACTAGAGCAGGAATGAAAATTGTACTTAGAAAGAGCCATGTGGAAAGAATGAATGGTGAAAGCTATGGATCATACCTGTTCCTTCCAGTGTATGGATTAAACGTCCTTATGTATACACATCAGTCTGTAAGTGCTTTAGACTGAGCTGGTGCATAACAACTCAAATGGAGCTTTTCTCATATCTTGTTCCCTCTTCAAACTGTTTCCTGTGCTCTTTTTATTTTCTCTTTACTCTCCTTTTGCTTCTTCTCTGCTTTTTTCCCTTCATAATCCTCACCTGAAAAATGAACACTGTTATGTAAGTTTTATGGAAAAGAAACCATGACTTATTATCATTAAACAACTTGCCCCAAATTTCAGTGAGACCTGGATTTTGTATCTGGCTTGGTCTGTGTCCAAACAAATCACATCTTAAAAAATATTCCCTCCCCTCTCAAATTCTGGCCTATTTATCCAATTTTGTCATTTTATAGATAGAGATATCCAACTCTAGTTCTGAGGAGTCCAATTTACTTTTAGTTTGAGAATTGCTGACATATGAGTCTAAATATTTCACAAAGCCTACTGCCAATGCATCAAAGCAGCCTTTGATGAAATGGTATCATGTTTTTCTAACATGATTCTTCAGGGATAGAAATTTATGTGAACCAAACCTATAGCTTTGTCATCTCCATGTCTAATGTCATTTCTTTCAGAAATTGCTTGAAATAAGGTACATAATCCTTACAGAAGAGTTTAAATAAAACACAAAGGCTTATAATGGGGCCCAAGTAAGGGAAGTCAGGCCTCCCTTGAGCCAGGAGCCTAGAAGCAAAATGCTATTGAATTGAAGGTAACTATGCTCTTCTCGGAGAAGACAACGGCACCCCACTCCAGTGTTCTTGCCTGGAGAATCCCAGGGATGGGGGATCCTGGTGGGCTGCCGTCTATGGGGTTGCACAGAGTCGGACACGGCTGAAGCGACTTAGCAGCAGCAGCAGCAGCATGCTCTTCTCAGGACACCATAATCTCCTATCTCTAATTCTGTCTCTCTTTCTCTCTCGCATCTGTCTGCACAATCAATTACCTGTGTTTTTTCTGTTTCTGCAAACTCATGTCCAAATAAAGCTTCCCCATACCTGGCTACTCTTTACCTCTGATTTCAAAACAGAGCCTGACTGAACAAGGTGATACAGGATTCCAGGTTCCTATGAGAAAGAACATGATGGACTCTCTTTGAGAGGGAAACTTGCCTCCAGTCCAGTCAGCAATGGACTGGGACAGGGTTATCTCATTTGAGGTTGTGATAGTGAAAAGTGAAAAGGCAGTGCAGGACTCTACAATGACAGCAAAGGATAGGGGCAGAAATGACCAGCATTTCTAGGTCAAATATTGTCAGACACAGAGGTTAGGTTAAGGTAAAGTCCTCAAGAACTCATAGAATGAAGAGCAGGATAGCAGGAGGCAAAGGAGTAAGTAACTGCACACGTAGCTCAAGAAACCTAACCATTTGTAAATTCTCCTTTGAATTTCTCATTACTTCTTTAAAGTGCCTAAAGACAATATGCATCTGAACGCAGAGCTTCAAAGAATAGAAAGGAGATATAAGAAAGCCTTCCTCAGTGATCAATACAAAGAAATAGAGGAAAACAACAGAATAGGAAAGACTAGAGATCTCTTCAAGAAAATCAGAGATACCAAGGGAACATGTCATGCAAAGATGGGCTCAATAAAGGACAGAAATAGTAAGGATTTTACAGAGGCAGAAGATATTAAGAAGAGGTGGCAAGAATACACAGAAGAACTATACAAAAAAGACTTCACAACCAAGATAATCACGATGGTGTGCTCACTCACCTAGAGCCAGACATCCTGGAATGTGAAGTCAAGTGGGCTTTAAGAAGTGTCACTGTGAACAAAGCTAGTGGAGGTGATGGAATTCCAGTTGAGCTATCAAATCCCAAAAGATGATGCTGTGAAAGTGCTGCACTCAATAAGTGAGCAAATTTGGAAATTTTAGTAGTGGCCACAGAACTGGAAAAAGTCATTTTTCAATCCAATCCCAAAGAAAAGCAATGCTGAAGAATGCTCAAACTACTGCACAATTGCACTCATCTCACATGCTAGTAAAGTAATGCTCAAAATTCTCCAAGCCAGGCTTCAGCAATACATGAATAGTGAACTTCCAGATGTTCCAGCTGGTTTTAGAAAAGGCAGAGGAACCAGAGATCAAATTGCCAATATCTGCTTGATCATGGAAAAAGCAACAGAGTTCCAGAAAAACATCAATTTCTGCTTTATTGACTATGCCAAAGCCTTTGACTGTATGGATCACAATAAACTGTGGAAAATTCTGAAATAGATGGGCATACCAAGCCACCTGACCTGCTTCTTGAGAAACCTGTATGCAGGTCAGGAAGCAACAGTCAGAACTTGACATGGAACAACAGACTGGTTCCAAATAGGAAAAGGAGTACATCAAGGCTGTATATTGTCACCCTCTTATTTAACTTTTTGCAGAGTACATCATGAGAAATGCTGGGCTGGAAGAAGCACAAGCTGGAATCAAGATTGCTGGGAGAAATATCAATAATCTCAGATATGCAGATGTTACCACCCTTATGGTAGTTCTCATTTCAGAAGTAAAAGCAGCAAATTTAATAATAAAGCTATGGTGTTTCTTGGACATTTTACAGCACTTTCAAGGAAAATTTAAAGAACTGAGCAAAAAATTGTAGAAATGGATTCACTAAGGAGAACTTTTATGAAAATCACCAAATTCAGAGGAAAGAGGTTAAAATTCTGAGCTCTTGAGTGATTATATGGTCCCACATCCTGCCTTTTCAACTTTCTAGCTATTAACCGTTGGCAGCACAACCTTTCTCAGCTTCTACTTCCTCATCTGTCAAATTGGATAATACTATTATTATTGCATAAAGTTGTGGTGAAGTTTAAAAGAGTTAAAATGTGATAAGCACTTACATCAAAGCCTAGTTTAGTGCATAGTAAGAGATATAAAATTTTGTCTACTGCCATCATTTTTCTGCATGACTTTTTCCTCCTTATGTCTCCACACTATTTCTTTAGAGGCCTACTCAGGAAACTGGAGGCTATGAAGTAGTGATTTAGGAAGGCAGTGACCTAGTTTTGCAACCAGGCATTTGAAGAAGTGGAGGAAAACGTGGAGATGGTGGGAAGAGTAATAAGAATAAATCAGATATTACTGGATTCCTCAGGACTATGAGAAGGAAGGAGGAAGGGAGGGAGAAGAGGAGGAAAGGAGATGCATGATCAAAATTAGTGAACAACTATAAATTCCGTGAGAGGCTACAAGCCATGTCAGTACATTTCCATGATGTATTGTGATAGTAATTTAGAAGTGAAACAGTTGTTGTTATTTATTTTTACTTTTTACTTTACTGTGTTCTAGGTCTAAAATATAAGTAAAGCCTCAAACCTGTACTTTAACAGTAGTATTGATTATATTAGGCAAAATTCACTGAACCAAGAAAAGGGGGGTTATCACATAACTCATTTACTGTATCAGTTCAGCTCAGTCACTTAGTTGTGTTGAACTCTTTGTGACCCCATGGACTGCAGAACACCAGTCTTCCCTGTCCATCACCAACTCCTGGAGATTGCTCAAACTCATGTCCATTGAGTCGGTGATGCCATCTAACCATCTCATCCTCTGTCATCCCCTTCTTCTCTTGCCTTCAATCTTTCCCAGCGTCAGCGTCTTTTCCAATGAGTCAGTTCTTCGCGTCAGGTGGCCCAAGTATTGGAGTTTCAGTTTCAGCATCAGTCCTTCCAATGAATATTCAGGACTGATTTCCTTTAGGATTGAAAAAGTTGGCTTAAAACTCAACATTCAGAAAACTAAGATCATGGCCTCCAGTCCTATCAATTAATGGCAAATTGATGGGGATAGAATGGAAACAGTGAGGGACTTTATTTTTGGGGGTTCCAAAATCACTGCAGATGGTGACTGCAACCTTGAAATTAAAAGATGCTCACTCTGTGGAAGAAAAGCTGTGACCAACTTAGACTGCATATTAAAAAGCAGAGACATTACTTTGTTAAGTATTGTATACATAATATTAAAAATATCAGAATTTTCTGAGCAGTGATAGAGTCATTAGAAAAAGCCTCTGGCATCACATGGACTTGGGTTTGAATTCCCGTCTGTTACTAGCTGTATAAGTCTAGAGAAATTATTCTCTGTCATAAAGCCTCTGAGATCTCCTGCATACATAACTATATAAAACAAAATAGCACTTTTTGATAGTATTTTGAATAATTATGCAGTAGGTAGCTGTCAAGAGTGAAATCAGGCCTGTAAAGCATAAGGTGAATTTCTATCATAATCCTCCTGCTCCCCTGGGAGCCCCAGATCTAAGCTGCCCTTACCAAATCATTTAAAGATAATTTTGTGACATTCATTCCACAAAAGTAGCATTTTCCTCAGGTCAGAGCTGCTTGAAGAAAACTTTACAGGACTGCTGTTAAATCCCAGCCCTCAGCTGGGTGTTGGAGGTAACTCCCGCTCTCACAAACCAGGTCAGGCAGCCTGCTTGGCCCAGCACCCCTCCTTGGCAGACATAATCTATTAACTTTCTGACGGGGGCAGTGGCCCATGTAAGGACTCAATTTTCCCCCCACCCCCCACCCCATGAGTCCACGATCACTTGTAGAAACTTGAATTTCAACACCTGCTTGACTTAACAAGGGAGCAGGAGCCTCTGCTTTTGCTCTTGACCAGAAGATGGGCTAGTATACCCCTGCATCCAACCTTGTAAGATAGGATTCCAGAAACCTTGTTTCCTCTAACTTTAAATGAGGATAAAATCCACTTATTTGTTCAAAGCCCCTGTGGATCTGGGAATTCACATTAATTTATTCATTTCCCACTCTTTCATTGAAATCAACACAAGAATGAGATCACAAAGACCTTATCTGCCACATCCTATCATCATTGCTAACACTGTAATTAATGATACCTTGATTTAAAAAAAAAAAGAATCATTAAATTTCATGTTTCTAAACAATGTGTGCCCCAATTCTAGGATGTGGCATACCGTAAACAATTATGATCTGAAATATTTTGTGTCAAAAACAAAATTGCAAACATTTATGGAACACCTGAATGAAGAAGGAAGCTAAATTGCCTAGCCATTTTAAGAAATAATATCACATTTGGATACATCTTAGTATGTGAAAGAGGCATGCAGTTATCACAGAATTAAATAAAGTAATTATGCTATCTTCAGTTAACACACATGTAAATGAAAGATCTGGGATTTATATCCAAGCCTGCTTGATTCTAATGATCTGCTTTTTCTACCATGGCATGAAAATGATATCAAAACCCAGAGTGTTAGCAAAAGGAATGACCATTTGGAGGTATCATTAAATGGTATAAAGGCCAAGAAAATTAAAACAGAAAAAGATATAGTAATTTAACAGATTGTAAGCATAACTGGATTCTCATGACTGTTATTCTTCTAAGAACTTCACAGAGTGAAAAATTATGACACGCCCTGGGATCACTTAGTCTAGAGGTTAGGATTCAGTGGCCAGAGTGGTGCCTAGGAACTTAATTTTTTTTAACATCACCGGTTGGTGCTAAAGTTTGACGAACCACTGGTAAGCACGACTGAAACGACTTAGCAGCAGCAGCAGCAGTAAGTCCCAGAGAAGCTAGTCTTCAAGCAGCTTTAGTAGCACCACAAGTTAACTTGTTGAAAATGCGACTTTCTTAGGCTCCCAAAACTACAAGAATCAGAAATTCCAGGGTGGAGGCCAATAGCTTGTGCTCCCTGCTAAAGTTTGAAATCCATTACTGGAGAGTATCCAGAACCAATAGAAATGGAGGGGAAAAAAAAAGGAGAAGCTCAATGGCCTCTGGAATGAAGTGCCCTGGTAACAATAAGGAAATAGAAGGCAAACATCTTGTTTCCTTTCCTATCCTAAACTCAGTAGACAATAAGACTGCAGGATCTATTTGCCCTGTTCAAGATCTACTGTCTCCTGCACCCCAGTGAATGTACCTAAAGGAAGAGGTTTTTAAGACAAAAAGGAGAAGTACTGTAGTTAACTATGCCTACTTTCTCTCTTGCCTTGAAAGAAAATGAGGGAAAGAAAAAGAGAGTTTACAGTGTAAAAAAAAAAGATGTCAGACTTAGATTGTCTTTGGTTTGGATCCTGACTAAGTCACCTAGGGTCATAACCTGGGCAAACTGTTTGACTTCTCTGAGTCTCATTAGAAGTGGGTATTGCAATCTACTGACAGCGATGGCACTGGTACGCTTTACAGGGATATCCAGGGAGATGGGCCTCACAGCTCCTGCTTCTCTCCTGGACATCCACAGGTGAGAAGGAAGAGACAGGGTCAGAAGTTCATCAGAGCCCTTCCAAGAACGTCATCCCCACACCAAATATACACTGTTCTCCAATAGAAATTTATCTTTTATTTTACTCAGAGGACTTGAAACACACTCAAATCAGTAAAAGAAAAAATATGGTGGCAAAAAATAGCATCTTGGAGCTCTTGAACACAATTCATGCTTTGTGTCACCCAAAATGGAAAAAAGAGAGAATATATAAATCATATTTTAAAACCTCTGCTATGTAAGCCAAAACCAATACAGTACTATAAAGTAAAATAAAGTAAAAAAAAATAAAAATAAAATAAAAAAATAAAATCTCTGGGGGTTATCCATATGGACTGTGCCCCATCTTCTAACTCTGTCTGATTCTTGAATCTTCCCTCATTGTTTTCTCCATTCACTCCTATTAAGACCTATTTCCAGTGTGTACATGTCCATCCCAAACTCCCTGCTATATTTAAAATGAATCACCGACAAAGGCCTCCCTACTACATAGCACATGGCACTCTGCTCAGTGTTATGTGGTAGCCTGGATGGAAGGGTGTCTGAGGGAGAATGGACACATATATATGTATGACCAAGCCCTTTCGCTGCTCACCTGAAACTATCACATTGTTTGTTAATAGGCTAGACCCCAAAACAAAATGAAAAGTTGTTTTTTTTTTTAATCTATTTTCAGAGCAGGAATAGAGACCCATATGTACAGAATGGATGTATGCGCACAAGAAGAGAAGAGGAGGGTGGGGCAAATTGAGGGATTAGGATTGACATATAAACACTGCCATGTGTAAAATAGCTAATGGGAACCTGCTGTATATAGTACAGGGAGCTCAGCTCAGTGCACTGTGATGACCTAAATAGGTGGGATGGAGGGTGGGGTGGATGGAGTTCCAAGAGGTAATGTGTATCTGTATACATATAGCTGATTCACTTTGCCGTATAGCAGAAAATAGCACAACATTGTAAAGCAATTATATTAAAACAAAACAAAATGAACAGACAGCCATTTTTCTTCTTTTCTCTAAGGGCACTCAGCTTCTCATAGCTGAGAAAGAAGTCCTGGCCACCTTTCCCTTCTTATTCCCGTGTGTGTGTACTCAGTTGCTGCTCAGCCATGACCAACTGTTTGTGACCCTATGGACTATAGCCCACCAGGCTCCTCTGTTCATGGCATTTTTTCCGGTAAGCATACAAGAGCAAATCGCCATTTCCTATTTCAGGGGATCTTCCCGACCCAGGGATCCAACCCATATCCCTTATGTCCCCTGCTGGTGGGCAGGTTCTTTACTGCTGTGCCACCTTATTTCCATGAGCCCTACCATCATCAGTTCTGTAAAATGGTAATGGAAAGTTTGCTGTGTCTTCAGGCTTTGAAGATAGTAGTCCTTCATGGTAGAAATAATTCAGAGGCTACATGTCTAGGCAAGTCTGTGCCTATCCATGTCTATTGTCAGGTTCTTCCTAAAATTCTTAGGAGGAGATAGTTCTGGAGAGAGTGACTATTTTTGTTCTAAACACAATATACTCTACTTCTAACTGAGAAAAATAAGCTCCCACTATTAACGTGATTTTGACCACCCTCACATTAAAAAAAAAAAAAAAAAACTTTGGCATGATCGAGTTATTCGTGCTACAACCCACAACCACTGAAGGAAGTTTTGAATAAAACCCTGCTCCAGCCCAGTCAAATGAGAATCTCTGGGGGTACGGTCTTAGCATTAGAGCTATTTTAAAAGCTCCCCAGCTGACTCTAATATGTAGCAGTGGTGGGAAAGCTATGTTTAAAGAACATTAGCCTACCTCCTGCTGCTGCTGCTAAGTCACTTCAGTCGTGTCCGACTCTGTGTGACCCCATAGACGGCAGCCCACCAGGCTCCCCCATCCCTGGGATTCTCCAGGCAAGAATACTGGAGTGGGTTGCTATTTCCTTCTCCAATGCATGAAAGAGAAAAGTGAAAGTGAAGTCGCTCAGTCTGTCCGACTGTTAGCGACCCCATGGACTGCAGCCCACCAGGCTACTCCGTCCATTGGATTTTCCAGGCAAGAGTACTGGGGTGGGGTGCCATTGCCTTCCCCGAGCCTACCTCCTAGTCTGATTTTATTACAAAGTATCAAAAGGAAGCAGAAAAAAAGTCATGATCAATTCAATAATTCCTGCATGTATTCATTCTGATTCCCCAAATTTATTATAGAAGGATGTGAAAGAAGTTGAAAGTGAGAGTCGCTCAGTCATGTCTGACTCTGTGANGCCATTGCCTTCCCCGAGCCTACCTCCTAGTCTGATTTTATTACAAAGTATCAAAAGGAAGCAGAAAAAAAGTCATGATCAATTCAATAATTCCTGCATGTATTCATTCTGATTCCCCAAATTTATTATAGAAGGATGTGAAAGAAGTTGAAAGTGAGAGTCGCTCAGTCATGTCTGACTCTGTGATCCCATGGACTATATAAGTCCATGGAATTCTCCAGGCCAGAATACTGGAGTGGATAGCCTTTCCCTTCTCCAGGGGATCTTCTCANCCCAAATTTATTATAGAAGGATGTGAAAGAAGTTGAAAGTGAGAGTCGCTCAGTCATGTCTGACTCTGTGATCCCATGGACTATATAAGTCCATGGAATTCTCCAGGCCAGAATACTGGAGTGGATAGCCTTTCCCTTCTCCAGGGGATCTTCTCAACCCAGAGATCGAACCCAGGTCTCCTGCATTGCAGGTGGATTTTTTACCTGCTGAGCCACAAGGGAAGCCCACTGAAGAATGAGGAGGGACAAATAAATAAATAACCAACATTATACATCAAAGTTATTGTATGGATTATGTCTATCAAGGAAATTAGCTCTAATATCTCACACATAGTTGGTACTTAATACATTGTAAACATGTCCATCCATCTTTTCCTCTAGCTCTTCATAGGAAGAGAAAATAAAATGAATTGGCACTGCTGTACTCTTGGTACTACTTGAGAACTGCTTCAGGATTAGGTTCAAATTCTTCCCAGGCCTATATCCCTGACAGTCAGTTTCCTGATCTGTAGAATTCTTTACTAAATCTAGTTTATAGGATTAAATGAGTTAACCCATTTGAAAATACCAGCCTCACGGGGGAACTCAGTTAATACTGGTGACCCTCTCCTATGTGCCCCATTTGTGGACTGAAGTTACTGCTTTTCTGCCTGAAAAAGTCACTGTTGAGACTTCCATTTTCTGTGGATTTAACATCTCCCAGAATACTAACAAGCATCAGTACCCCCTAGTTATTTGTGGTGGATTTAATTCTTGTTTATCTAAGCTGCCATCCAGGCTTTTAACACTTGCTAATAATCACAGCCTCTACATCCACATTAAGGGGTCTGAAATGTGAATGTAGAGGCCTTCTTTCCTTAGAGGTCTGCTGTACAGGTTGGTAAATAAGTTTTCATGGTGTTGAGACAAGGCTTCTGGAAGGGGTTTCATAGTCAAATTTTCCAAGTGATTCTCTCAAATAACAGTCTTTGCTCCTAGTGAAAATCTCTCTACTTTTACCTTTCTTCAGCCAATGACATCATCTTAGTTAAGGAAATCTGCAGTCCACCTCAGTGTTCACTCTTATTTTTATTTTTATTTCTCCTCTGACAAATGACTTCAAACATTGAATCCTTGCGGCAGTGCTTGGAGTGGCCAGGAGGAAACGATATTTGCTGAATGTTTTCTTAATAGTTTTTATATTTTATTTTCCTTACCTGATAGGTTATTCCTCAGACTCTGTCTAAGTCGTGGCCACATTTTACTGAAGGACATTTAAGACCTTGCTGGGTTTATTGTCAGCCTACATCTCAAATCCACAAGCATCCATGCACCTCGTGGATTGGAACGGTTGTGTGCTTTCATCTCAGTCTGTTGAGATCATTGTCAGTTGTACCTGAATGCACTTCTGAATTCCCAGTAGGATTGTCCCTCATTTGTCTGATTACCCTCTTATCCCAGGAGCTCTCCTATGCTCTCCCTAGCTATAGCTGTTTTATTGTTAATCTATCTTCTTGGCTACACTAGAAAAAAAAAAAAAAAAACCTTAGAGCTGCTGCTTGTTAGTCTCTATATGTCTTAGAAGTTGGTACAACCAAAATATATGCTTTGCAAGCTTATTGAATCAAATTATTCCAAATAATGCCATTTTTTTCTCAACTGCATCATCACCATGGATTTCTAGCTAAATATTGGTTGAAACCACAGAGCATTTTACCCTCTGAAAACTGATTATTCTCCCTAATTTGTTCAAGACCTTTATTTCCAGTTTTGATTTAGTTCTCCTCCTAAAACATCTTGCCGTTGCTTCTCATCTTTTTCACAGACTCCTCTTCCTCTCTTGTTTTATTAACTTAATATTATTTTGAATTGGTTTTTCTCTTTCTTATTTGCTATTCAGATTTCCTGGGCACTGTGAATCACCACCATAATTTAATTATATAAGCCAGTAGCTCCAGCATTTGTATTTCTAGGCTACACCGCTTCTCTGAATTCCAGAAACTATCCCACGGTCTGTAATGAAGCAGATGCTCATTAAAGTGTTTTGTGAATGAATAAATGAATGGTACCGTAAGAGTGTGCTTGCTTTTGTTCTTGTTTAGTCACTAAGCCCTATCCAACTCCTTTGTGACCCCTTTGACTGTAGCCTACCAGACCTCTCTGTCCATGGAATTTCCCAGGCAAGAATACTGAAATGGGATGCCATTTTGTTCTCCTGGGGATCTTCCCGACCCAAGGATAGAACCCTTATTTTCTTCATTGGCAGGTGGATTCTTTACCACTGAGCCACCCAGAAAGCCCATACCTGGTCTTAGAGGGCTTTAAAAAATCAGGCAGGCTTCCTAGGTGGCTCAGTGGTAAAGAATCCGTCTGCCAGTGCGGGAGACATGGGTTCTATCCCTGGATTAGGAAGATCCACTGGCAAAGGAAATGGCAACCCACTCTGGTGTTTTCGCCTGGGAAATCCCATGGAAAGAGGAACCTGGCAGGTTACAGTCCATGGGGTTGCAAAAGAGTTGAATACAACTTAATGACTAAAATGGCAACAACACAAAAAATCAGATGCAGGTCAGACTGATGCACCATATAACAGAACTTGAATGCAAACCACATATTGTATTTTTAATGTTCTCACAGCCACATTTAGAAAGCAAAATAAATGGGTAAAATTAATTTTAAATAATATATTTCCCTTAACTCAGTATGTCCCGTGTATTGCCATTTCAACTTGTGATCTCTGTGTATCATTGTTAGTATGATATATTATTTATCATACTAAGTCTTTGACATTCAGTGTGCCTTCTACACTTATAGTTCATCTAGAGTCAGATGCTAAATATACTTCCTAGTCTCACTACATTTCTAGTACTTATCAGCCACTCATATGACTTATGACTCCCCTGTTGGACAGCACAGCCAAAGTGAGTGGAAGTCATTTCAAGTTCTAAAGCAGGAGACAAATATAAAAAAAGAAAAAAAAGTCAAGATTTGAAGTAAAATAAGAGCCAATCCTCTCCTTACTTAAATATTACCATTAATCTTTTCTGCTTGTTTAAGCAGACATTTAGTTATATGTTACAGCGCAGGAAAAAGACTGCCAGGAGAGAATCATCATTATTAACCTGAAAACTTACATATCATTAAAGACTGCCTTTTTGAGGCTGATGTCTGTCATGAACTTAAATATCCAAACTTAACTCTTCTCCCTCTTCCAGATTTTGCCCATCTGACTCTTCATTACTATCCATTTTCATATGTAAGATTTAATACATTGAGTCTTTTTCACTAGAGTTGCTGCTTTCACTTCTCTTTCTCCTCCCCACAGTCATTGTCTATCACCTGTAAGAGTTTGGATAGGAAATTGAGAACGAATATGAATTGATCTCACCTGATTGTGGAAAGACATATTGCAGTCTAAAGTAATAAAAGAAAAAACATATCATATAATGGAAGTGTGTTTCTGCCTAGATGTGCTACCATACAACCTTGATAAAAATAGCATTTTTTTCTTGCTAAATAGTACTGGGATTGAGTCAGTGACTCAGAATCACCTGGGAGTCTTCCGGAGGTTTGGGCAGATGAGCCAGGGAGATGCAAAATGCCTCCGGCCTGCAGCCTACCTCCTGGTTTTTGACCTTGGCTTTGTCCTCCATCCCACATGTCAGATCAAGGAAACCAGGCAACAGCTTGAACGAGGCAAGGTGTGTAATATAAATACAATGAAATCTCTGCCCAGATAACTCCTATCGATCCTCTGGGGCTTTGAGCCACATTACATTGAATTTTTTTTTTTTTTTTTTTTTTTAGGAGTGCCAACTGCACACACATTTCACTGGATTTATATGACTTTTTCAAGCCGCTAGAATACCAATTAACAAAGTGCTAATATAGTACAAGGCTTGAAATAACTAATGCAGCTCTGTGAAGGCCTAAATCCTGAGGAACATTTTATCCTCTAGAAAAAGCCAGCTGGTTAGAGGCTCTGGGGCCACTCACCCTCTCTGTGAGGATAAAGTAGGAGGTGCTTTAGGGTTGGATTTTTCTTCTCTCCTCGCTGTTCTCTTGGCATCCTTTTGAATGTCAGCTACCTCTTGCTTATAAACTCTGTCTCTTTCTGATAAACTTTGGAAAAGAAGTGAAAAATAAGCCCCACCTCTATAATACAGAGGTAGACATTCTTGTCTTCTGATTTTCTGTCAGTACAAGAAGGAACTCCACACTTTCTTCAAATTAATCATCATTATGTTAACTTACCCTGTGTCCTTAATCATAGCTACTACTTCACTGAGAGGATTTTTTACCCACAAATAGTGTTTTTCATATATATGGAGCTATGAATAGTCTGATCACTGTCTCTGAAGGGAGAGTAAAAGAGAAATAAATACAAAAATAAGTGATTTGGGGTGAGCATAGCTGTTTAATCACATTTGAAGGGTGGTGTAAGGGTGTCCTTATATGCTAGGCATGACAGTAAAGTGGAAGTTAAAGGGAGGCAAATTTTGTCTCAGTATACAAAAAGAAAATGCTGATAACTCAGTGCTTCCATCTTTATGAGTAGCTCCTGAAAAAAAAGAAAAAAAAAAAAAAAGAAGAAGGAATAAACAGCCTTAAAAGAGGGAGATCAATGGAGTCATTTAGGAAGATATGAAACACCCTAATTTGAACATTATTTGAAAAGTATTAGAAGGAATTTAAGCTTTACAAGGATGTTGCAATGCAAAAAAAAAAGTCTCCTTTTAATCTAGAAATTATGTGATTCTGTGGTAGAGAGGTCTCTTGTCATCAGAAAGCCTAAGCCAGCTTTTTCTGCAGTTGGACAATTGTTTGAAGACAAAAGCCCCTGGTGACCCAGTGATAGCATGTGTGTAGCAATCCGCACTTGGAAAAGGTCTAGGGAGGATAGAGGTGTATGACACAGGACTGAGGACATGAGATTTAGGCCTGTGGAATCTTTGAACCAGTGGTGTTTCAAAGAAGTTATTCGGTGTCTCTCAGAACCTGCCCTGCACTTTTAAGGCCCCATAATATAGAAATAACTATCTGGTCTGAAATAGCATGTTAAAACACAGAAATAGCACTATTGATGAGCCCTGCCTTTAACTTAAACAGAACAAATTAAGGTTGGCAGGGGGAAACACTCCTTTTCTAGAGCCATCAGCATCTGCTCAATCAGATGACCTAATAAAAACAGCACACAGATGCATTTTATGGCCTGGGGGTGTTTTCTGAGGAATGGATTAGACACAACTAATGAAGGCCAGGAAGCCAGCTTAATGCCTCCGCTGGCCCTGGGTGGTAGGCCTGGCCAAGAAAAGCACAATAACTAAATGGCAAAGAGAACAGATGAGTCCTCTAATTGGCAAAAGGGAAATGTATTTGGGGCTGCAGTAGGGTAGGCTGAGTTGGGTAATACAAATTTCACTGTGATCTTTCTTCCATACTCTGTTGTGCTAGGATTTAGTGGAGATGATGCTAGGATGTTCTGAACAAAAAGATTTCAGAGTTAGGGAACATACAGCCCAAATTCTCACTATTTGATGAAATAGTTTCTAAAATATTCTTGATATACAATTTAATTTGTTCTTGACTATGTTCACTTATATTCAGTTTTAAATTCTACACTGATCACTGAATCTACTAAGAGTCAGACCTGACTGAGAAATGGGGGATGTAATTAGGAAAATCTCCCACTCTATATGTAGCTTACAATGATGCAGAAAGACAAAACAAAACAAGCATATAACATAATCAATCTCTAGCCAAGTAAACATATATATTAATGAATAGTTTCAGAGATATCTAAACATTGTGAAATATATATCTAAACTGTGTCTGATATAGAAAATAATATGGTGGGATCAATTATTGTCTGGGTGATCAGAGACAAGCAAATGGAGGTGACATTTGACTTCAGGTAGAAGGATAATAAGGTGTCAGGGATTCCTTGTGAGGGATCTATTCTAATGTTGCAAGCTTCTATTGGTAATTTTTTTAATTATTATTTTTTCGTTTGGAACTTCTATCAGTTCAACAAATACTTGGCTTGGTAAGTACGTCAGTGGGTCAAATGCTCTTCTATGTAACAGAGACATCATCCTTTTTTTCAAGGACTTGCAATCCTCTTGGAAAGGACATAAAAGCCAAAATATACTATACATTATAACATATTCAATATTATAAATTTATGTCAGATATCAACTTAACACAGTTGATGGTGGGGTTCACTTTTCCCAGGGAAATTTTTTTAAAGTGGCTAGTCTATGTGCTACAGAATGGTGAACCATAAAAGTGGGACAGCCCTGTGAAAAGATATGCTTGCATGAGAAAACAAAGGATTTCAGAGTAACTGCAAGTGGTGTGGACAATTAAATATAAAATGGGAGATAGGGCAAAGATACATATTTGGCAAGAGAAAGAGTTAGAAATAATGCATCAAAGATGATGTGTAAGGGTTTTGGTATTCAACTTATAGGTGACTAGAGTAACATAAAAAAATGTTTAAAACAGTAGAGTGAAAAAATAGTAACAATAATTATAGGATGAAGAAGAGGAGGGAAGGTTGAGGAAGAAGAAATAACATTTAATGAATACTTAATATATAGCAGACCTTTTCATAAGAACCTTATTTGTAGTAAGTCGTTTCTTATGGAAATCATCTGAAGAAACTGAGGCAGAAAGATCTAAAAAATGTGTTCAAGGTCACACAGTTTAGCAAAGCCAAAGTTTATACTAGGTAGTCTTACTCCAGAGTTTGTGCCCTATAGAAGGCTACCACTATACATATATGATCCTGTTTATTTTATGTTTAAGGAGTAATCTTAGGGCTAGGTGTGCGTTCAATGTATGTTTAAAAACCACATTAAAGGCTATGTTAAGGATAAGAGCATAGAAACCTTACAATAGTAGAGGCATGAGCAATAATAAGGATCTACTTCTTATTTTTCTATGCACTAGTTCTAGTGTGCCCAGTTAAGTTATACCCTGTCATTTCTGTAGTCTTTATATATTAGAAAATCTCCGCTTCCTAGTTTTTTTCCTAGAGTTATGACTGTTGTTTCGTTGCTACGTCATGTCTGAATCTTTGCTACCCCATGGACTATAGCGTGCCAGGCTCCTCTGGCCTCCACTATGTCCTGGAGTTTGTGCAAATTCATGTCTATTAAGTTGGTGATGCTATCTAACCATCCTTTCCCCTGCCACCCTCTTCTCCTTTTGCCTTCAGTCTTTCCCAGCATCAGTCTTTTCCAATGAGTCAGCTCTTCTCATCAGATGCTCAAAGTATTGGAGCTTCAGGATCAGTCCTTCTAATGAATATTCAGGATTGATTTCCTTTAGGAGTGACTGATTTAAATCTCCTTTAAGTCCAAGGGATTCTTAAGAATTTTCTGCAGCACCACAATTCAAAATCTTCACTTCTTTGGTGCTCAGCCTCCTTCATGGTCCAACATTCACATCCATACATGACTACTGGAAATACAACAGCTTTGACTAGACAGACTTTTGTAGGCATATCTGAGGTTGTTGATATATTTCCCTACAATGTTGATTCCAGCTTGTGATTCATTCAGCCAGGCATTTTGTATGATGTATTCTGCATATAAGTTAAATAAGCAGGAGGATGATAATGTATAGCCTTGTCTTATTCCTTTCCCAATTTTGGACCATTCAGTTGTTCCATGTCTGGTTCTAACTGATGCTTCTGCATACAGGTTTCTCAGCAGACTGGTAAGGTAGTCTGGTACTCCCATCTCTTAAAGAATTTTCCACAGTTGTGATCCACACCGCTGAAGGCTTCATAGTCAATGAAGCAGAAGTGGATGTTCTTCGGAATTCCCTTTCTTTCTCCATGATTCAATGAATGTTGGCAATTTGATCTTTGGTTCCTCTGCCACTTCAAAACCCAGCTTGTGCATATGGAAGTTCTGTTCACTTACTGCTAAAGCCTATCTTGAAGGATTTTGAGCATAACCTTACTAGTATGTGAAACAAGTGCAATTTTACAGTAGTTTGAACATTCTTTGGCATTGCCCTTCTTTAAGATTGGAACAAAAGCCGACCTTTTCCAGTCCTGTGGTTGCTGCTGAGTTTTTCAAATTTACTGGCATTTTGAGAGCAGCACTTTATTAGCAGCATTATCTTTAAGGATTTTAAGTAGCTCACCCAGAATTCCATCACTTCTACTAGCTTTGTTCGTAGTCATGCTTTTTTTCCCCCCTAGGGTACCCATCCTCAGTTCTATTGACTCTTTCTCATATGGAGTCTGTGCGTATACATTCACTGTTCTGACTATTATTTAGAAATGGTTGGTATCATCCCTGCTGTTTGATACTAGAATATTGTCCAATGATCTAAATTATTTTGCTTCCATGCATAATTTCAGTCTCCTGTA
Organism: Oreotragus oreotragus; assembly: GCA_006410675.1. NCBI lineage: Eukaryota > Metazoa > Chordata > Mammalia > Artiodactyla > Bovidae > Oreotragus > Oreotragus oreotragus. The sequence goes on along the minus strand of SJYX01006689.1, from coordinate 115,838 downwards.
GTTGTAATACAGAACATGAGTTATCCATTTAGTCTTTCTTGTGGTTATTTGTAAAGTATGATTATTCATACTTTTCAAGTATGTAAAGTGTGAAATAAGGCTGCAAGTGTCTTTTTTTATCATATTGATAATTGCCTTTATTTATTTATTTATTTCAGGTTATTAACACTGTATTGGATGGGTTATTATATACAGACTTTGTCAATGCCAGATAAACATTTTATCTTTTTTCTTTAATCTTTTTTTTAGTAAAATAAAGTAAAAATAAAAACGCAAGTGTCTTTTGAATATCATTCAAAGTATTTCTAAGAGAGGCATTCCTCTTAAAAGGGGATTGTCCTGTCCTGCCCAGTTATTAATCTCACAGAGAATGTTTTTGGTCTCATGGAAACATGTGGCAGATGTTTAAGAAATGCACATTATTGCAGTTCCATTGCACTTACACAATAGATTTAACACTGTATACTAGTCAGGCTTTTCCATCTGTTTCAGGAGTCAGAAGTGTAATTCATAGTAGCATAATAATATATACTAGATACTTCTAGAATAGTTCAAATTTACACTCTGAATATAGTTTTGTTTTGTTTGTTTGTTTGTTTGTTTTTGGTATCAACTTAAATCAGACTTTCTTGCATTATGTAGTGTAGTTTCATTTTGTATCACAGTATCACCAAGCCTCCTGGATGTTTCTTTAAGCTAACAATATTATTTAAAGATTGCTTTTAACTTTCTGCATGCAAAGTGAAAACTGAACATGACAGGATATCAAGGATGGGATCTCAGGGTTCTGACCCATCTCTATCCATTTATTTTTCTCCCTTTGCTTATATTTCTAGTCAAGGCTATGGTTTTTCCAGTGGTCATGTATGGATGTGAGAGTTGGACTGTGAAGAAGGCTGAGTGCCGAAGAATTGATGCTTTTGAACCGTGGTGTTGGAGAAGACTCTTGAGAGTCCCTTGGACTGCAAGGAGATCCAACCAGTCCATTCTGAAGATCAACCCTGGGATTTCTTTGGAAGGAATGATGCTAAAACTGAAACTCCAGTACTTTGGCCACCTCATGAGAAGAGTTGACTCACTGGAAAAGACTCTGATGCTGGGAGGGATTGGGGGCAGGAGGAGAAGGGGACGACCAAGGATGAGATGGCTGGATGGCATCACGGACTCGATGGACGTGAGTCTGAGTGAACTCTGGGAGATGGTGATGAACAGGGAGGCCTGGCGTGCCACGATTCATGCGGTCTCAAAAAGTCAGAAACGACTGAGTGACTAAACTAAACTGAAGGAGGAAATGGCAACTCACTCCTGTGTTTTTGCCTAAAGAATCCCATGGACAGAGGAACCTGGTGGCCACAGTCCATGGGGTCTCAAAAACTTGGACACGACTGAGCACTAATACTTACTCTATTATTACATTGTGGTATATAATGAAATAATTATACAGCTCACCATAATCACTGGGAATGAAAAAGAAGAAGCAGTGGTTCCCTTGAGCTCATTTTCCTGAGCTCAGGTGGTAATGTGAGCCATGGGGAAAGGCTGTAAGTACAAAGAAAGGTTTGCTCACTTGTTTGCCACTCACCTCCTGCTGTGAAACCCAGTTCCTAACAGGCTACAGACTTGTACCGGTCCAGGGCCTGAGGGTTGGGGGCCCCTGGCATAAAAGACTTCTCTATGTGGTTGAGAGGAGGTCTGCCAAATTCATATGTCTATATGCTTTGGACTTGTAGTGCAAAAAGCAACAGCTCCACCTCAGGGGAGGGAAAAATAGTCAAATTGACATGTACTAGTCTAATTGTGTTCTGCGTTCTATACTCAGTGTACCTGGAGGAGGGCATAGAAACCCACTCCAGTATTCTTACCAGGATAACCCCATGGACAGAGGAGCCTGGCGGGCTACAGTGCACAGGGTCATAAAGAGTTGGACATGACTGAGCGATTGAGCTTGAGCACTCTATCCAGTTGTTGGGTGGACAGTACTAAGAAGATCCTGTGAAGAGGAAGCGTTCCTAAATAATCGGCTATGCAGTTATTAAAAAATGATAGTGGGGAATTGTATCCTCTGGAGAAAGAATAAAGAGAGAAAGGAAGGGAAGAAAGCAAAGAAAGAGGAAGGAAGAACAGATGCTGTAGCTCACAACCATATTAGATGAATTTGGCATGATCTGATAACATTGAAGAAGTTACTGCAATGAGGCATAGGTGATCCATCATTCCTAAGCATGTCCCTTTGAGAAACCTTTGCACATACTCAATGGGATACATGCACAGGAATGCTTTCCTTTAAAAGCCAAAATCTAAGACAAAAGGTTTATCAGCTGTAAAATGTATGGATAAATTTTTGTATATTCATATAAAATTATCTATATACATATAATACTAGAAGTGACTAAAGCTAGCTATGTCTAACAAAAGAATAGTCTTATTTACTTTAAGTTGGGAAAAAGAAAAGTATATCAAATAAATGTATTAAGATTCTATTTACATTAAGTTCAAAATAGTAAAAGATACTATATTGTTCAGATCAATATGCATTATATTGTTTATATAATATACATCCAAAATATGTTGTTTACTGGTGGTAAAACTGTAGAGAAAAAAATTAAATGGTTATCAGAAAAGTTATTACAGTGTTTACTGTTTCAGGATAGTGATGAGGCATCTATTAGTCAAGAGTATATGAGGGGTTCCTGTGATGGTAACAATAATCGATTCCTTAACTTAAGTGATAGTTACATGGAATCTCTCACTATGTATGTGTGCGTGCTAAGTTGCTTCAGTTGTGTCTGACTCTTTGTGACCCTATAGACCGTAGCCCACCAGGTTCTCTGCCCATGGGTTTCTCCAGGAAAGAATACCCTCCTCTAGGGCATCTTCCCAACCTGGTATTGAACCCAGGTCTCCTGCAGCTCCTGCACTGTAGGTGAATTCTTTACTGCTGAGCCTCTGGGGAAGCCTTTCTCTCTATATAAGTATTTGTTAAAATGCAAGTATATCAGCTAATTTTGGTACTTTTTTATGGAAGTGTAATTGACATACATTATGAAATAATAACCACAGTAAATATAGTTACCCATTATACCAGAAGGTTACAAAATTATCTTTGTTGAAGAGAACTTCTAAGAATTAACTCTGAGCAACTTTCAAACTTGCATTAGAATAGCATTGATAATCATGATGCTGCACAATGCATCACCATGACTGACATTTTATAACTGTAAGTCTGTACCTCTGGATCCCCTTCACTCATTTTGTCCACTCTGCCCCATCCCTGCACCCCAACCTCCTTGCCCTCTACATCATCATATACTACATATAATAGTGAAAGTCGCTAAGTCATTTCCGGCTCTTTGCAACCACATGAACTATACAGTCCATAGAATTCTCCAGGCCAGAATAATGGAGTGCGTAGCCTTTCCCTTCTCCAGGGGATAGTCCCAGCCCAGGGATCAAACCCAGGTCTCCCATGTTGCAGGCAGATTCTTTACCAGCTGAACCACAAAGGAAGCAGAAGTCTGTTTTCTGAATCCTTCTGAATCCTTGAGTTTTGTTTTGTTTTCTAGATTCCACACAAAAGTGAAATCTTTTTGTCCTCCCTTTCTAACTTGTATCACTTAGCATAATGCCCTCAAACTCCATCCATGTTTTCACAAATAGCAAGATCTCATTCTTTTTTTTTTTTCTGTTATCATAACATTTATTTTTTTATTTTTTTTGTATTTATTTATTTTTTTACACGAACTCCCAAACATGAACCCCCCTCCCACCTCCCACCTCACATCTTCCCTCCAGATCATCCCCATACACCAGCCCCAAGCATCCTGCATCCTGCATTGAACATAGACTGGCAATTCATTTCTTACATGATAGTATACATATTTCAATGCTATTCTCCCAAATCATCCCTCCCTCTCCCTCTCCCTCTCCTTCTCCCTTTTATTTATTTTTTTACACGAACTCCCAAACATGAACCCCCCTCCCACCTCCCACCCCACATCTTCCCTCCAGATCATCCCCATACACCAGCCCCAAGCATCCTGCATCCTGCATTGAACATAGACTGGCAATTCATTTCTTACATGATAGTATACATATTTCAATGCTATTCTCCCAAATCATCCCTCCCTCTCCCTCTCCCTCTCCCTCAGAGTCCATAAGTCCGCTCTACATATCTGTATCTCTTTTGCTGTCTTGCATACAGGGTCCTCATTACCATCTTTCTAAATTCCATATATATGTGTTAGTATACTGTATTGGTGTTTTTCTTTCTGGCTTACTTCACTCTGTATAATTGGTTCCAGTTTCATCCATCTTATTAGAACTGATTCAAATGTATTCTTTTTAATGGCTGAGTAATACTCCATTGTGTATATATACCACAGCTTTCCATCCATGTTTTCACAAATAGCAAGATCTCATTCTTTTTTTAAGGCTGAGTAGTATTCAATTATATATACTTTCCACATTTTCCTTATCTGCTTATCCAATGTTGGTATTGTTTACATTAAATAAAAAAATAAGTTTTTACTGTAACTTCTTTTGACTATGGGCTTGTAGATGAGAAATGTTTATGATTCTGTTTCTGTGGCATACTATAATTGGGCAAATTCTTTCATCTCTTTGCCTGTCATTTTCCTCAGCACATAATTGAAATACTCAAATCATGATGATTAAAGTGGCAATGACAACAATGTTAATACTATCTCAAAAACTTGTGAATCAAATATGTTCATGTACAGTCACTTAATAATTTGGTTGGTGTATAGGAAATATTATATGGAGTGTAATTTAGGTACTTTATTTCTGATAGCAATAAACAGAGATTTAATGAGAAGTATATTGTTTTTGTCTGGTTCTCTGCCAACACTTGGCCCTTATCTTTGAGCTGTTTGTATTAAAATATAAAATTAACCAAACTAATTATCTGGTCATCCATAATATTTTAGAAACTTTCCATTGTTGGGAGTTAAAAGTGAAAAAAATGTTATTTTTAATAAGTTCTCCATAAAGACTGGATTTTTCCTTCACTATCCACATATGTACAGTGCTCGAATTCATAGGATATGAATATAATATCACCTGATATCTGTTTCAGTATCTTTGTGCAAGATTTTCACATGCTAATGAGTTTAACTAAATTTTTAAAATGCAGATATTTTGACATGACTGATTAAAAGCACTTTTCTTTATATTCTGAGTTACACTGATACCACACTTTATACCATAGTTTATCTCATGTCATGTGGCATTAGAGTAGCTGTGGGCTATGTTATCATCCAGCTAAGGAGAAATTAAATTGAGAATGTATTTAAGTTGTATTTAAATAAAATATAGTTATCTGACTTACCATCATGTCTGAATATAATTTAGTTAGTTCTGGCTTTCCATTATGGGATGAGCTTCCGGGAATACTACTAAAACACACTTTGCTGACTCACCTGACATTATAGCACAAATGTGTGATGATGGATGTCATATGCTCGTCTAAATGTATCTTCTGAATCCCTGAAAAGTATGTGGACACGAGGGGAGAAAGCAAATTTGAAATGTGTGGACCCAAACCTGTTCTATAAAATGTTAAATTATTCACAACACTATAATGCAAAATAGTAAATGAAAAATTCACTTCTGGTTAATTCCTGGTTAAATAGAGACTCTCTCTTGCCAGTAATATACCAATTATTCATTGTTAAAATAAATCTATTGCATGATGTAATATAGAAAAGACTCTGATGCTGGGAGGGATTGGGGGCAGGAGGAGAAGGGGACGACAGAGGATGAGATGGCTGGATGGCATCACGGACTCAATGGACGTGAGTCTGAGTGAACTCCGAGAGATGATAATGAACAGGGAGGCCTGGCGTGCTGTGATTCTTGGGGTCGCAAAGAGTCAGACACAACTGAGTGACTGAACTGAACTGAGCTGAATATAGAACTGATAGATTGATGATTGATTGATAATTTGATATAAATTACATGTGATTCAATGTTTTAGTACCCTGAATTTTTAAAGTAAAAACCTATAGTAGTATCACATGCAGCAAAAGCTTTGTGTTCGCAATTTCATGTTTCATGCATCTCTAATGTCAATAAATTTTAAAAACATATAAAAAACACTAAAGGGTAGAATTGGTTAGGTCTATAAATAATATTTAAAATGTCTTATCTGAATGGTTGTACTAAGTTGCTTCAGTTGTGTCCTACTCTTTGTGACCCTATGGACTATAGCCTGCCAGGCTCCTCCATCCATGGGATTCTCTAGGCAAGAATACTGGAGTGGGTTGCCATGTCCTCCTCCAGGGGATCTTCCTGACCCAGGGGCCCAACCCACAGCTCTTGCGGCTCCTGCATTGCAGGTGGATTCTTTACTGCTGAGCCACTAGGAAAGCCACATCAATAAGCAGATGAAAATACACAACATCATTAATCATCAGGAAAATGTAAATCAAAACTATGATGAGATAAAACTGCAATGTTGGTAATAGAAAAGGCAGATACTCACATGTTTATTTTAAGGATGTAAAGAAATCAGAACATTCATACACTTTGTGGGAACCTAAAATGATACATCAGCTTTGGGAAATAGTCTGAAAGTTTCTTTAAAATTTTACACATATAATTATCTTATGTTCCAGCAATTTCATTCCATGAGAAATTAAAACACATATCTACACACAAACTTGTATATGAATGTTACTATCAGCAGCACAGTAAAAAAGTGATACCAGGAAAAAAATCCCAAATGTTTGAAAATGAAAAAAAAAAAATAGAGATTTCACTTGGACATTAGACAAAACATCACATCAAATGAAAATAAATACATATTCAGGTTATGAAATTTTAAGGGATACAGCTCAAACAGCATATTTAGGGAAATTAGTATCTTAAAAAATTTAAAGATTATAGTAGATAAAAAGAATGTTACAAGGAAACCAAGGACCTTAGTTCCACACACTTACATATGTTCCAACATTTCTAGGCATTTGCCCAAGAAATATGAAAATACATATCCACACAAGCACATAACCATGATTGTTCATAATAGCATTAGCTATAATAGCCCCAAACCAGAAACAATCCAAATGTACTCTAGCTGATTCATGGCCAAATACATTAGGGTGTATATACAGACTATGGATTCTCATCAATAAAAATAAACCAAACATTGATTTTTGGCTCAGATGGTAAAGAATCCACCTGCAATGCAGGAGACCTGGGTTCCATCTCTGGGTGGGGAGGATCCCCTGGAGAAGGAAATGGCAACCCACTCCAGTATTCTGGCCTAGAGAATTCCATGGACTATATAGTCCATGGGGTCGCAAAGAGTCAGACACGACTGAGCAACATTCACTTATAAACACTGATACATGCAACAGCATGGATGAATCTCTTTAACATTGTTCTGAGCAAAAGAAGCTGTAAAAGACTGCCTAGTTTCTCAGTCATGTCTGACTCTTTGTGACACATCATGCTTTAGACCACTAGGCTTCTCTGTCCATGGGATTTTTGAGGCAAGAATGATGGAGTAGTCACTATTTCTTTCTCCAGGGGATCTTCCTGACCCAGGGATCGAACCTGTGTCACCTGCTAAGCCATCCGGGAGGCCCAATAGTTCTATTCATATGGCAGTCTAATATGCATATGTTTAGGGGCAGAAAATAGATCACAATTATTAAAAGCCAAGACCTGAGTGGGTAGGGGAACTGTCTGCAAAGATACTGAGAAAACTTTCTGAGTAACTGAAAATGTCCTGAATATTACATTATGCATAATGCCAAATTATTTGGACTATGCATTGGGAATGTAGGAATGTTATTGCATGAGAATTTATACCTCAATAAAGTTGTTTAAAACCTTTCTATTGAAAAAATAGGGATTGGAGAGAAAAAAGAAATTGATTACCCTGTATGCAAATACCAGCTATATGATGTAAGTAATGTAACTTAGAGTATATGAAATCAGTCTCTGTTTATAAATTGCAAGTCTTCATGTTTACCTCCCCATTTTGAGGAAAGAACAATTGAAATTATGTGAAAGTACTCTATAGAAACTGTTTCATTAATATCGCCATAGCACAGTTTTCCCATCTGAGTTATCTGCCTTTTGTAATGCTTGTACCTTTAAAGGCTTTGAAGTAATAATGCAGCTACATACCACATACTGTATTTCCACTTCCAGGCATTTGCTTTGCATAGATCCAGATCTTTCCTGATATTCCCTCTGCTTAGCTGGCTTTAATATGAATGCCTACACATAGGAACTACTGCAGTTAATTTCAGTCCCCAACAGTTCACATTCAGGACTGTTTAAACAGTCTTGAATCCACAGTCTCCATTAGCAATGACAGGTGACACCTCAATGTGCCTTGGGCAATTCCCTCGAAAGGTCGGCTATAAACACATTTGTTCCTACACTTTTTCTCTCTCCCTTCTCCTAGCACCAAGCCCAATTACTTCTGTTTTGTAAGTCACTGTCTTCATCAGTACCACACAGCTGAAAGAACAATATACTTAGGTGACAATTTTTAGCTGGAAGCAAATCTGATTAATGAGGCAAGGCTGAAATTAACTTTTCCTCATGTCATACACATTTCCCGAGTCATGTAAAATCCCCCCTGTTACACTACCCATTAACATCATCTCTACCAATAACCACATTGAAATATAATATGCTTTTTACAAAAATAGGCATCTATCCATATCCTATTATCCCTGTAAATAAAATGTGAGATGATTTGATATTAACACAGATAAATTTGTCCACTTAGAGAGTTCTTTCAATACAGTATTTCCTGATGGCATGTCTCATATACATATACACAAATAGGCATATTATGTTAAAATAGTTATAAGTACAACTTGACAAAAATGGAGTAGAGAGTAAGGCAGAAATCTTTGACAAGTAATTATTGTGAATGGCAGTAATGCCATATACATTTAAAAATAATCAACCATGTAACCAAAGGCAGAATGCTGTTCCCATTCAAAATTAATTTTGCAAAGGAGCCCTGTTCCGCCTTCTGAAATTGCTTGCAGAGTTGAATAATAAAAATGGCAAGTGCTCCAATTCCTCTCCTTTGCCTGTTTATACTTAAAAAAATCCATTTGGCTAAGACCCACAGAGCTTAACAGTAAATGTTGCATATTATCATTATAATTGGAGATAAATAAATTAGAAATCTGCTAATAGAAGATGTGTTTATGAATAGAGTTAGTTGGCCAGAAAATAGAGTTTTTTTTAAATGTTAAAAATATAATTACTAATTTTCTTATTAAGTAATGAAACCCATGTTATTTTTTAAGATACTTTTTCTAGATAAACATTGTCAACATGAATTTCGGTTTGCAACCTAGAAGCAACTATATAAATTTAATGTGCAAGAATCTCTAGGTTATCTGATCTGCAGTAATATATTGACAAATAGTATTTATTTTATGAGGTTTTTTAAATGTTGAATGAACTTTTACACATAAATCACCTAAGATATTATCTTGTGTATTATTAGTACTCAATAGGTATTAGCTGTTAATAATCACTGTTGTTATTAATATTCCAGGTCTGCCTTGTAAGGTAATGGTGTCATGCTTTCTTGCCTGGTTTACGGAGCGTGCAGTATTATGATCTGTTTTTAGTTTTGCCACCGAGTAATGTCTGGCCTTGAGCAAGTTAGCAGGTCTCTCTGGATGTATTTTACTTTCCTTTTTTAATGGAGAATCTTAGTGTAGATAAAGATCATATCAATTTTCAGATACTATAACTAAGTCTGCACCTGATTTACATAAAAATGTTCCCAGAACCAGAAATACATTTCTGCTTCTAGTAGTACTCTTGATGATCTTATACAAAAGGTATCTGAGTATTTCTTTTATTTCAAATGTTTTAAATGAACAATGCCTTTGATGTTCGGTGTTGGAGGACATGCCCATGTCCTCCAAGTCACATGGTGCATCCCTAGTCAGCAGATGGCCAGCCTCATTATTTATTCTCTCCATGTGAAACTAAGCCCAATAGATAGTGAGTGCCACCTGCATGCCAGGCAAATGTTAAGTATCAGTCCTATCTGGAATATGTGCAAACTGAGGCTTATAGAGATTAAGTGAGTTGCCTGAACACTAACAGTCGAGTATCAGTATCAATAGTACCATTCTCTTTGTAAATGTTACTTTAACTCATCAAAAAAAAAAAAAAATGCATTATAAGTGTAAACAAAGTTAAAGTTCAAACCTTCACACCCCTACCTTCTCTCTTTAAATTTGACTCTCCCAGCCTTCCATTTTATTTAAAAACAATAACAAATATAGGTACATGAAAGATAAATTTAGATCTTGATCTATATAATCTTTACCTACCTATATGTCTTTGTTGTTATTGTTTTTAAATAAGCATAAAGGGTAAAAGAGGGATAAAGAAGGCTAAGTAGTCCTCCTGGCCTCCTATTTGTCGAATGTATTTCCAAGTATACATAATGCTATTTATTATACTATCGGTCTTTTTTGTGTTCACAACAGTCAATAGTACCGGTAAGCTCCACAGAGCAACTGTATCCTCATAACTAGCTTCGTTCCAGAACAAAGCAAATTCTTAGAGATGGCTTGGGAAATTACAAGGAGATAGTCCCTATTAAAGACTCCCTGTTTGACTCATTTAGGGCAGTGGACTGACTGTAAGTAACAAAAAATGGTAGATATATCAAATTTACCAAAACTTAATTTATAAAACATATCAATTTTCTTTTTTATAATTACATAATCCATAATTAAGCTTATTTGCATTATAAATGATACAATTTTGGTCACACTAAAGTTAGTAAAGTTCTTTCTTTGACTCCATTAGCTATAGCTCTTGTCTTGACGTTAAGACAAGGGCAGATAAAGACCCTGACTTGAGTCTTTGCCTTGTTTTCAGCAAACACTGTAGCTGGATTCCAGTTGGGATCCCAATACATTGGGATTGGAACCAGTCCATTAAACAGTCAGTTGATTAACCAGTATTTTTAATCAATCATAGATTCTCCCAATAGTAGTTTAATTCAACCACTAAATCACAACCATTTTTTAAAAGCCTATAACAGGAGGCACTGCTGAAAGGAAGGTCTATCTAGTATGCTGCCAATTATACAAACGTAGTTTGGCATAATTAACTCCTAGTGATTGAGGGTGTGATCAGTTGGCATGAAATAAAAGACACAGGCATGGTGTCAGACAGACGTGAATTCGGCCCTCATAACTTTGACTTTTCAGACTAATACACATACTCTGTCAGTCTTTCTTACTTTAATCATCAAAATGGACAATAAATACAGATATTTATATAAAATCATTGCACAGTAATATATGTATTAGGTGTTTAACACTTAATGGCTGCTATATTGCTGTTATTGTTAAATATAAACAATATTAAATAATACACAGGTTGTTATTAGATATTCCATCTGATATTTAAATTGTAATTGAATCAAGAAATATATTGTCTATAGCTGCTTTAATAAGACATATAGGGGAAGAGTTTTGCAACTGTGAGATGAAATTACAACTCCTCTGGGATAAATAAAACCTTGATATAGTTAATGAGTGACCCACTGTGATAGTAAGACTCAAATTTCTTTTAGAATTGAGAGAAAAACACTGGGAGAAGGTGGGTGGGTGTGACTGGGAGAAAGTACTGGGGATGAACCAACTGAGAGAAAGATAAAAATGTATTAATTGCAGTTTCTGAATAGTTGCATTTAAAGAATATAGTGCTAAACATAATTAAATATTTTGTCTCAAGGTATGAAACCTTCAATCCATTTATTTCTCCTAAGTCCCCTGCTTTTGTGTTATTTTAAAAGTACTATTAATAATAATAATTTTCAAAAACACTGTCACCACATTATTCTCAAATTAGTGCTCAGTGGAATGTGACAGTCAATGAACTAAAGTAATTAGACCTCCTATGTGGTCTTAAATATCTTAGAGGTGTGCAAAACCATGGAACATGTGGAAGCCATCTGTAAACACTGAGAAGAAAAAGGCAGATTGGGGGGAGATACTAATATCTCTTTGGTACTTTCTTCTGACTTTTTTATGTTTTGTTTCATTACATTCTCAAAACTATGCAAAGGTTATTTATTACTACTGTTAATACATGTGAATGTGAAAGTGAAGTTGCTCAGTCGTGTCCCACTCTTTGCGACCTGATGGACTGTAGCCTACCAGGCTCCTCTGTCCATGGGATTTTCTAGGCAATAGCACTGCGTGGATTGCCATTTCCTTCTCCAGGGGATCTTCCCAACCCAGGGACTGAACACAGGTCTCCTGCATTGTAGACAGACGCTTTCCCGTCTGAGCCACCAGGGAAGTCCTAATATTAAGTTCTAAGAATTGAAGAGGTAGGGAATGGCAGTGCCATGACAGATACAAGTCTCTGGGACTCCCTTTCTTTTTTCCTCTGTTGTCTTCACTCTACCAGAGCTGTTGAGTGAGAACATCAATATGATGAATAAAACAGAAAACAGAGTATCTTGTGTGCTAAGTTGGGGAAAACTTCCTGAAAAAGAACACTGTGACCTTGGATGGATGGCAAGTGGTGGCAGGCATTCTAGTTTCCGCTGATTTTTGTGAAATGAAAACAAGCAGATGGAAGTGAACGAGTTTTTAAAACTGCGTGTGTGTTCAGTTGCTTCAATCGTAACCAACTCTTTGCAGCCCTATGGACTGTAGCCCACGAGGCTCCTCTGTCCATGGATTTCTCCAGGCAAGAATACTGGAGTGGGTTGCTTTGCAATCCTCCCAGGGATCTTCCCAACCTAGGAATCCAACCTGCATCTCTTGTCTCCTGCATTGGCAGGCATGTTCTCTACCACTAGCACCATCTGAGAAGCCACAAAGCATCCTAAAAAACCTGAAAACATTTCCAGAACAGAAGTAGTTTGGTGAGCTGGAATTGGTGGTTAAGTCTTCTGTAATACTAATCACCTAGATCAACATTTCCCGAAATTGTTCCATCACTGATTCCAGGAACCACAGGTGCTTCTGGGGGATAATGTACCAAAGTCAGATCAGTTTTTGTTGGTAAAATGGTTTTCCTTTTTATACTACATATGATTCCTATTGGCATATTAAAGTTTTTGTGATTTCTGCAATAAAATGGAAAAGTTTCCATTCAATATTTTAGATGAGTGATTAATAATTTTATTCAATAGTAATAAAAATATTGTATGGAAATCGTAGATTCAGATCTCAGCTCTACCATTTACTAGTTATGTTACTTCAGGCAATTCTCTGAGTTGATATTTGCTCATCAGTTGATTGGTGATCCCACTGCAGGAGACTGTCAGTTCAGGGAAATATTGTATGTGCAGTATCTATTACACAGTAAGTATTCAATAAATATTAGATGTTCTTCTCACCTTCCTCTACAAAATCCATGTTTTTTTCTCACCAGATAGATAATTGCCTTGGAGCAAAAACATTGTCTATTAGACATATTTGCCTTGTATGAAAAGAGTTTGTGTCAAAGTCTAGTTTTAGGAAGGCAGGATTGCTAAGTTCTTTCTGTTACATTGGCAGGCACCCATCCCATTCTTGGAAGCTACTAAGATAAAACACTGCAAGTCAATATTTCCATGTCACTTAAAAAAATTCCTTTTCATTGAGAAAAAAAATCTCAAAATTGCTGCTGTATTTCACCTCTCACACACCAGGAGAAGAAGATATACACTGGGCTCCCTTATCCCCAGTGGACCACTTCAGGTGTTTCCCTATCCCTCTGCACTCATACCCTCTCTCTGCCCCTCCGTTTCCTGGGGTCTCTATTTGGAACTCTTTCATATTTACTCAGTATCTTGGATTATCTCTTTTACTTATTCTGGAATTTGTCAACATGAAAAGGAGTGAGGGATGATCTTTCCCTTCTTGTAAACACTTCATTATTTGCGTTTGGTATTTGAAGACAACAAAACAAAACAAAGCATATTCTTACAAAGTGTCTCCTCAGTAATTATGGTTGGTGTTGTCAGTTCCAGACAGTCCTCCTGCCAGCATCTGAAATGTCTAGCAGAGAAAGACAAAGAAACAGAGTTAGCCATTTTTATTCTTTGCAAACTGATAGCCTAAAATCCAACCAAATCCAGTACTCTTGCCTGGAAAATCCCATGGATGGAGGAGCCTGGTGGGCTGCAGTCCATGGGGTCACTAAGAGTCGGACACGACTGAGCAACTTCACTTTCACTTTTCACTTTCATGCATTGGAGAAGGAAATGGCAACCCACTCCATTGTTCTTGCCTGGAGAATCCCCGGGAAGGGGAGCCTGGTGGGCTGCCATCTATGGGGTCGCACAGAGTCGGACACAACTGAAGTGACTTAGCAGCAGCAGCAGCCTAAAATCAACTCAGCTGTCCTTGCTCTCTGGCAATCTCCCAAGCCAAATGTGCCTCTCCTGTTTGGGGGTGCTACTTTTCTTGAAAACATGTTTGGACAGGGGACTGCCAAGGAACCAGCAACAGAACTGAGCCAGTCATTTTCCTAAGACATTACCTGACCTTCAAAATGCTGATTTTCTTTAACCCTATATTTGTTACCGTTATCCTCGTTGCCTTTGCTGGAATTTCCCGGAAAGTATTTGTTTTACATTTATCTCCTTAGCCTCTGTGTTTCCCTTGACATAATTTAATGAACATATTTAATTTTGTAGATTTTTTTTTATCCTCTTAGTTAAATGATATTAAGTAAAGAATAGTTTCTTCGAATTTTCTCTTTTCTGTTGTTATCACACTGTTTACATGTATGGAGAAAGAGAGTAAATGAAAAGAAAAAGCCCTTTGATAGGTAGATTAAGCTTACTATCTCTACTGCCTTTTGCTTACTTCATGACCTTGAACAAATAGAACATGTTTTTGTGCCTTAGTTTCTCTCACCAGTAAGAAAGAAAAAGTAATATGCGTCTTTATTTTAAGAAAAACATAATGGACATTTTAGGAACTTCCCATTGAGACAGGATGGCATAGACCTGTATCTTTATGTTCTTTGCTAAGCACTATATAAACCCTGGAAATAACAAGGACAACAGCAAAGGAGAACTCTGTAAATGTGGTAAGAGGGAACTGAGCTGGTTTAGGACCCCAGGACTAGAAAGAATAGGCATTTTAATATCCCCGGCCCCCACCCAACAGATGAAGACTACTAAGCCCTGAGATTTTCTGACCTCCAGGCAAGCCATAGAACGTGTCCCTGGTAGGTTCATTCCTCCCCTGAATACAGCAGAGTGCATACGACATCAGAAGAGCTCGACACCAACATGACCAGCAGCTCTGCCAAAATTAAGTGTCCAGGGAAAAACACTCTCCTTTGCTAGAGGGCCGGAGATTCCCCTTTCCCACCGAGAAATACTGAGACCTGAAAGTAGAAGAGGAAGAAGGGGTCTGGTCACAACACAACAGGAAATTCCATTTGGGAGTCTTTTCTTACAGTCCTGAGACTGTCTTTTCTTTTCTTCAATCCTGACCCTCAATCCCATTCAGAGACACTGGAGGTGGGGCACAACCAATGGATGGATACAGCCGCAATAAGCAGCTAGAAACAGAAAAAAGTCACCGCTCTTCAGAGGTACTGAAGTACATGGATAGAACAGGCAAGGAGGAGCTCCAGTAGCATGCTTCTGTTTTAGAGACAGTCTTTAAGTCAGGAGGCCTGAGGCTCCCTCTCTCCAGAGACAACCAGACAGCTGAGAAAGGTTGGGGAGACTGCTCAGGTGATCCTACCACATCACTCCTCCATGAGAAGACAAGCAGCAGCCCAATAGGGGGAAATCCCATTTGTGTTCATTTTGGGATCCATGCTGGTACCTAGTAAACTGAAAATAAAACAAAAACAAGAAACCAACCAACCAAACAAGGCTGAGGATGTTAGAGTGCCATTGGAGCCATAATCTACAAATGTAGGCCAAGGCTTGCATGATAAACCTAAACACAGTGACTAGTTGCCAGAGTTAAATAGGCAGTAAGTTGCTAAACCTAATAGACACTATATTGAGAATACTATAGAAAATCACCCATTGTAGCAGGAACCAAGAAAATAATTTAAATGAGCAATGATAGTAAATTAATGCTAGTGCCAAGATTAATCCAATATTAGAACTATCCAACAAGGATTTTAAAGCTTCCTCCACAAAAGTGTTACAGTAAGGAATTACAAATTTCTAAAGCAAATTAAAAAATATAAAAATTGTGACCAAGGAATAAAATTTATATTAAAATGAAATTAAATTGTAAAAATGAAAAATACAGTAATCGAAATAATAAGAAAAGCATTCACCAAATGATGTCAGTAGTAGAGTGGAGATGACATATAAACAAATCAGCAAATTAGAAAGCAGATCAATGCAATTTACCCAATTTGAAACAACAGAGAGAAAATATACTGAAAAAAGTTGAGAGAGACTCAGGGGCCTATCGGAGAAGGCAGTGGCACCCCACTCCAGTACTCTTGCCTGGCAAATCCCACGGACGGAGGAACCTGGAAGGCTGCAGTCCATGGAGTCGCAAAGAGTCAGACATGACTGAGCGACTTCACTTTCACTTTTCACTTTCATGCATTGNCTATCGGAGAAGGCAGTGGCACCCCACTCCAGTACTCTTGCCTGGCAAATCCCACGGACGGAGGAACCTGGAAGGCTGCAGTCCATGGAGTCGCAAAGAGTCAGACATGACTGAGCGACTTCACTTTCACTTTTCACTTTCATGCATTGGAGAAGAAAATGGCAACCCAATCCAGTGTTCTTGAGTGGAGAATCCCAGTGACAGGGGAGCCTGGTGGGCTGCCGTCTATGGGGTCACACAGAGTAGGACACGACTAAAGTGACTTAGCAGCATACATCTATAGTAATCAGTATAAAAGTGGTGGAACATATAAGCCAATAGAATAGGGAACCTAGAAATAAAATCATGCAAACACACTTAACTGATTTTTGATAAAAGTGTGAAACCAATTCAATGGAGAAATGATAGTCTTCAATGAATGGTGCTAGAATATTTGGACATCCCGGGGCAAAAAATAATAATAATAACCTAAACTTCACACTGTGTACAAAAGTCAATTCAAAATAAATCATACACTTAAATGTAAAATGTAAAACTATACATTTTTTTTTTTAGGAAGAAAATTGGAAAATATCCTCAGACTCGTGTCTAGACAGAGTTCTTAGGCCTCATACCAAAAGCATGATCTGTGAAAGAGTTTATGTATTGGACCTCATCAAAATGGTTTAAAAATTACTTTGTGAAACCCATGTAAAAATGATGAAGGAGAACCTACAATTGATAAAAAAATATTTGCAAATGACATATCTGACAAAGGGCTAGTATCTAAAATATATATTTTTAAAACTCTCAAACCTTAACAAATTACTTTTTTTTTTCCTTTTGGACAGACTTTTCACTGAAAAGAATATACAGAAAACAGATAATAACATGAAAGGTTGTTCAACGTCCTTAGCCATCAGAGCAATACAAATTAACATCATAATGACATCTACTATATATCCATGTTTAAAATAAAAACAGTGACATCATTAAATGCTGATGCAAATATGAAGAAACTGAATCATTTATATATTACTGGTGGGAATGTAAAATGCAGAACTCTGGAACATATTTTGGTAATATCTTATGAAACTAAACATTCAATTGTCACACATTCCATCACTCCTTTGTATGTATCCTTTTAAAATGAAAGTTTATTTACATACAATCACACACAAAAATCACTGTGCATGGATGGTAATAGCAGATTTATTTGTGACAGCCAATACTGGAATCAGAGTTAATGCCCTTCAGTAAATGAATGGTTAAATAAACTGTGGTGTATACATACCACGGAATAATACTCACTAGTGAAAAAAACAATGAACTACTTGATAAACACTACACTTGACATGCATCTGTAAGGAGTTATGCTGTATGGACAAAACAATCCCCAAAGAATTTCATGTATAAAGCTTGTTTGAAATGATACATTTTTGGAAATGGAGAACAAGTTAGTGATTGCCAGGAGATAATGGTCAGTAGTATGGGAATATAGTATAAAGTGAGAGTTTACGGAGTTAACTTTTAGCTGTGCGAGAGAATCAGCATCACTTTATGCTAAATTTGCATGTTTATGATTGTATATCATTGAAATCTTTTTCTCTTCCTCTGTTGTTTTCTTCTTTCAATAGCCATGCATGCATTAATTTATTCGTTCAACAAACAAGTTCAGTTAGCATAATTTTATGAATCTTGCATTTGTTTAGACAAAGTATTTAAAGTAAAAAACCGAAAACACTCCTGGGAAAAAATTTTTTTAAATCATAGTAAAATATCTAATGATGAAATAAATCTTTAAAGTAGTATTTTCTACTCATACAACTTTATTACTCTGAAGAGTTACTTGTCACTTTCTCAGATCAGCAATATGTACCAGAAATCATATGGAATAGTTATATGACATTTTAGAGTTTGGCTATAGCACTTAAGCCATTATAAGAAACTTATGTTTTACTCACCAGGGTAAAAAAGAAAATAAAATCGGGAATTTGTGAAACAAATCGTGTTACACATTATCTCTTCCCAAATTCCAAATAAACTACCCTGCAGAATGTTTACCATGTGCAAACCTATTTTATTTTGTTTTTTAGTTTAATACTTTCATTTATTTTGGAGTTTTTATTAGTAGTGGCAGTATATAATGCATTATCCTTTGAAAATATTGTTAGAAAAAGTATACCTTATCAATAATGTACTGTGAGAAATTCATTGTTTTGATTTAAATTCTAAAACTCATTTATTATTGACCAGTTTTGGAAAAATATCACATTATTTTTTACTTGAATTGTCAAGTGCTTCATGTAATATCAATCTTAGGTCTCTGAGTAGTCAAATGGCAGAACAAATGCTGGATCAGCAGTGGTTGTAAGTCACGCACACACACACACACAGCACACACAGCATTCCAAATCTCGAATTTTAAGCATTACCACTTCAATAATGATTTAACTTCATACATAGTTTTCTTACTTTCCAGTAGTAAAATAATGGAAAGAGCCTAACTATAATGCTGTTTGAACATAAGTCTGTGCTAGTGAGGCTTCCCAGGGGGCACTAATGATAAAGAACCCACCTGCCAATGCAGAAGATTTAAGAGATGTGGCTTCCATCCCTGGGTGGGGGGGATCCCCTGGAGGAGGGCATGGCAGCTCACTCCAGTATTCTTGCCTGGAGAATCCCATGGATAGATGAGCATGGTGGGCTACAGTCCATAGGTCTGCAAAGAGTCAGGACATGGCTGAAGTGACAGCATGCGTGCATGCAAAATGCTCGTGAAACATAAGCAAACTCCCTATATGTTCCAGTTTTATCACATTCCACTGAAATGATATAAAGCCTATTTGTGTTGAAGGCATTGGTTTACTGCTTTGCTGGGCTAAAAAAGTGAAAGTGAAGTCGCTCAGTCGTGTCTGACTCTTTGTGACCCCATGGACTGTAGCCTACCAGGCTTCTCAGTCCGTGGGATTTTCCAGGCAAAAGGGGAAGATGTGGGGTGGGAGGTGGGGG
>SJYX01006689.1:74052-96082 GCA_006410675.1 Oreotragus oreotragus | reverse complement strand
AAAAAAAAAAAAAAGAATCATTTGGAATAAGAGTATAGTGATATGGCTCATAGACTAACAATATTTATCTGGCATTGATAGTTCAGTTTAATCCAAAAAGGCAAGAGATAAAGGCAAATGGTTTAGTGTTTTTCGTATGTGATGTGTATGATTTCGTTGCAGTAATGCCTATACTTCAATATTCAAACTTGTCTTTTCTGGAATGTGAGTGCTAAGACCAGAACTAGGATTGTCAATTTATCATCTGTGTCTCTTTGTGAAATTAGTTCAGTGTTTTATGCCTCAGTTTTCTCATCTTCAAAATGTAATTGTAATAGATAATAATAGTACCCATCTAAAGGGCTTCAGCAAACATTACATGTATTGCTCTGGATGCTGACCCAGCTTTCAATATTTGTTAGCTTTTATTATTCTCTTTCCTACAAAGAAATAAATATTGGTCTCAAATTTTCAAACAGTGTTTTAAAGCTCGGAAAGGCTAAATCATGTGTTGCAGCTCAAATAGAAAATAGCATAACCAAGGTACAGACACGGGTATTTTGGGCTCCATCGCTTTATCTCTTTCCACTATGGCCTTGCCTTCTCTGGGATTTTATTAGGTGAAAAGAAATCTCACCTCACCTTCCATGTGTATTAACTGCTTGGAGTGATGCTGATTCTTCCACACAGCTAAATATAAACTTTGTTAACCAGCAACTGTCGTTGGCATAACCACTGTGCTGTTTGTGCTAAGAATTTTCAATCTTCTTTGTGTGCTTTTATTATTATTGCAAATTCTGCATGGAGAAGGTGGTACTGGGATAACAGGATCATTTGGAGGAATTGCTTTAGGTGAGTTAGTTTGAAATAGAATACTTTGAAACCATGAGTCACTATAGTTATTGATGGGAAATGTTTTCTATATTCCAGGAAAAAAAAGATAAGAAGTGAAGCGGCAAGTGGCCAAACATAAGCAGAGGATTAAGAAGTGTAAACTATTATCTATAAAATAGATAAACTATCTCTAAAATAAATAAAACAGGGGATATAGCCAATATTTTATAATAAGTACAAATGGAATATAAACTTTAAAAACTGCCATTGAGTTATACACATGAAGCTCATACACATCAACTATACCTCAATGAAAAATAAGAAAAAAAATGAATTGTTTACTTTTCATAGTTACTTCACCCTTACAATATCACTAGACTCAGTCTGGGCTCAGAAAGCATTCCAGTATTTCTTAGGATGCAACTGTATCTGAACCATCTGGATACTTGATGATTTGTGTACTGATTCTCTGTTTGTTTGTTTGTTTGTTTTTAATTGAAGTATAGTTGACATAGCATTACGTTAGTTTTAGGTGTACAACATAGTTATTCAAAATACTTATAGGTTATACTCCATTTAAAGTTATTATAAAATATTGACTATATTCCTTGTGCTGTACACCATATTTTAGATCATATTTATCTTATTCATAGTGATTTGTACCTCATGATCGCCTACCCCTATCTTGTTCCTCTAGGTTTTGATACTACTTGTTTGGGTGGAGCTTTGTTGTTGTTCAGCTGCTCAGGCATGTCTGACTCTTTGTGATCCCATGGACTAGAGTATGCTAGGTTTCCCTGTCCTTAGAGCTTGGTACTGTTCATTTGTTGGAGCAGTCCAGGCTATCTGTATGAGGGTAGTTTGGAGACAAAACTTTGATCTATGGATGATGTTAAACATAGCAGTGTTATACAGATGTTTAATACCAGCATGCTTAGCAGTGGAGGTGGTACCCTTAATCCTTTGGTATTTATTAACAGTTCTCTCTTTTGAACCAAGAGTTTGTTTTTCCCCTAATTTTATGTATTTTTCCTTTATATTCCACCATTATGATAAAGATCTTATTGAATAATTCCCATTTTCTAGAGTAACTAAAATATTCTTTCACATTACAGCAAGTCTCTGATTGTTATAATTAATGATTTAAAAATTTAATATAATGGTTAAATATAGCTCAGTTGGTAAAGAATCCGCCTACAATGCAGGAGATCTGGGTTTGATTCCTGGGTCGGGAAGATCTCCTGGAGAAGGAAATGGCAACCCACTCCAGTATTCTTGCCTGGAGAANATTTAATATAATGGTTAAATATAGCTCAGTTGGTAAAGAATCCGCCTACAATGCAGGAGATCTGGGTTTGATTCCTGGGTCGGGAAGATCTCCTGGAGAAGGAAATGGCAACCCACTCCAGTATTCTTGCCTGGAGAATCCCATGGACTGAGGAGCCTGGTGGGCTTCAGTCCATGGAATTTCAAGAGTCGACACGACTTACTGACTAAACCATCACCACCAGAATTTTAAGATAATTTGTGAAATAGGAAATCTGTGCAACAAACTTCAATTTCTATTTGATTAAAAAATACATATGGATAACTGTGGGCTTCCCTGGTGGCTCAGAGGTTAAAGCGCCTGCCTCCAATGCAGGAGACCTGGGTTCGATCCCTGGGTTGGGAAGATCTCCTGGAGAAGGAAATGGTAACCCACTCCAGTATTCTTGCCTGGAAAATCCCATAGACGAAGAAGCCTGGTAGGCTACAGTCCATGGGGTCGCAAAGAGTCGGACACGATTGAGCGACTTCACTTTCACTTTCACTTTCATGGATAACTGTTAATTTCAATTACTCTGAACCGAATAACTAGTTTTTGTGTACAAGTCCATAATATAACAACAAGATACAAATTAGTCAGAATGGGATATGTTCACAATGTGTTCATAACTCT
Organism: Oreotragus oreotragus; assembly: GCA_006410675.1. Lineage (NCBI taxonomy): Eukaryota > Metazoa > Chordata > Mammalia > Artiodactyla > Bovidae > Oreotragus > Oreotragus oreotragus. The sequence continues at coordinate 93,330 of SJYX01006689.1, read as the reverse complement.
TTGAAGTCCTTCATGTGATACATGTTTACATTATACACCCCCTAAAACTCTAATCTTTTTTCTCTGGACATCAGATTGCCTGCATGTCACTTAGAGCTTGACTTACTGCAACTGTAATTTCAATAAGGGTCTTGGAGCAGAACTATATATGTACTCCACTGTGTTCTCATAAACTTCACAAGGAATTTCTTAGTGTTCATTTCCCAGTTAGCTGCTGCTGCTGCTGCTGCTAAGTCACTTCAGTCATGTCCGACTCTGTGTGACCCCATAGACGGCAGCCCACCAGGCTCCCCCATCCCTGGGATTCTCCAGGCAAGAATACTGGAGTGGGTTGCCATTTCCTTCTCCAGTGCATGAAAGAGAAAAGTGAAAGTGAAGTCGCTCAGTCTGCCCGACTGTTAGCGACCCCATGGACTGCAGCCCACCAGGCTACTCCGTCCATTGGATTTTCCAGGCAAGAGTACTGGGGTGGGGTGCCATTGCCTTCCCCGCCCAGTTAGCTGAGAGGTTACTAAGTCTCATAATCTGAATATATTTAAATTGTGTTGTCTACATACCAGAATCTACTACAATTTTAATGCAATTAGCAGGCAAAGTGAATGTAGTGGCATTGCCTTATGTATTTGACTAACTCAAGACAGTCTGTTGATGTAGCAGTTGTTTGCTGAACATCAATAATTTGTGGTTCAATGCAGAGCCTCAGGGTTGGGGATATTGTTTTATGCTTGTATAATTTATTTTGCTTGTTTGTTTAAGGCATAGAAAACGCAGGCTGGAATAACCTTCTAAAGATTGCTTTCTGTGAGAACAACTCTGCCTTAGTTCTAGACACTGCACTAATTAGGTTGAGCTTGCTGCTGCTACTGCTGCTGCTAAGTCACTTCAGTCATGTCCAACTCAGTGTGACCCCATTGACGGTAGCCCACAAGGCTCCCCCTTCCCTCGTATTCTCCAGGCAAGAACACTGGAGTGGGTTATCATTTCCTTCTCCAGTGCGTGAAAGTGAAAAGTGAAAGGGAAGTCACTCAGTTGTGTCCGACTCCTAGCGACCCCATGGACTGCAGCCTACCAGGCTCCTCCGTCCATGGGATTTGCCAGGGAAGAGTACTGGAGTGGGGTGCCATTGCCTTCTCCAGGTTGAGCTTACTCATTATCTTAGGACAGGCCTGGAATCAGAGCCTGAGAGGTTTACTGTGAAAGTGATTTTTGAAAGAGTTCTCTCAGAGAAGTCTATAAGAAATGAGGAGGAAAGAGATGAGGACAGGAAAGCAACCCACATAGAGATGTGCCTTCCAAAGCTCAACTTCAGCATTGTATCACAGGAAATCCTCAAGATAAATTGTTTTACAGATGTCCCACCTAATGATAACAAGATAAGACTACCATGGCTGTGGTCTGCCTTGGAGGTACGAAGAGTATAACCTTCCACCATTCCAGACATCTATAGGACAATTTGGCTCCTATTGGTCAAGAATAATACCTTGGAGAAGATGGGTGCAGGTATTGGCAGTCAACACCGTGATTAGGTGGGGAATGGAGGTATTATCCTAATAAATTGCATCTGATTAGAGAATAGCATCTGCCTCACCCAGCCCATAGAGCAATCTGAAACAGGAACTTGTGTGGTTCTTTTTTACCAGGCTTTATGAATATAAGAAAGAGAATTGAGAAAAGATAACTGAAACTATAATCAAAGTATCTAAATTCAAGTTGTACTTCCTTATGGAAAAATTAAGATGTCAATTGCAGAAATTTCTATCCTATTACAGTGACTTAATGATCTTTCTGTAGTTGTGCACTGATGTCTATGCAACACTGAAGTTTTTAGAATCTGTCCATTCTTTGTAGCAGAATTGTGATTATGATTTTCATATAAAAACACAGTAAGCATCTCTAGTTTTAATATCTGCCTCTTTGAACAATATCTATCATGTTATTAGCCCTAACACTTGTACTATGACACTAGAGGAATCTTCTGATTCTCTCTGGTGAAGAGGTGAAAAACCAACTTATTCTAGGTTAAGAATAACTTGTGATAGCAGGGAACTCATTTAACATATAGCCATGGCTGTTCATATACAAAAAACTGCTTTGTCAGCTGTATCAGTGTGGTGCTTCATGGTTTAACATTTTTTTTAAAGACACTCCCCTTGTAAATTATGACCTTATTTCTGGTAACTTCTGTTCATCAATATATGGTTTTCATCTGCTCCTGAGACTGTGGGAGGAGTTGAGTTCCCCACTTCTCAGAGGTATAGGCAAAGCCATATAATTTGCTTCTGAGCAATAGAATATAAGTACAAATGCATATAAATACAAATGATATGCATCAGTTCCAGGTAGCAGCATTTAATTGTTGATGCTCAGTTCTTCAAACTGTGCTTTCCCCTGGGGAAAAAATGTTTTTGAAAGTGTGCATTTGAGTAGAGGCATCTAGAGATGCTGAGATAACATGTAGAGGATGGATGGATTGGAGAATCACCTGGACCAGACATGAATGTTGTATAAGGATACCATTTAACATGACACTGATGCTTTTGGTGTTACTAGCTAACCCAATGTGATGTAGGGTATCCTAATAAAGGTATCGAGTCACTTTACTCTATTACAGGAATAAACGAACACCAGTATTATGCACATTTGGCAAAAAAGTTGAACTGCTAGTACAGTATATGCTTTCCCTAGAAGCAAAGAGAAAATGGGTGAAAAGAAAAAAGAAATTTGAAAACAAATCTGCTGTGAACCTAAGGCAATTTTCTGCTACTTGCAGGATGAAAACAAAGTATCTTCTGCATTGCATAATTATAGTAGATATAACCATGTGATAATTACATATCAGTATACTGTCAGCTCCCAGTGAAGACACAACCATTTGATTATCATATCTTCATAAATACTAATGACATTTTTGCGAAGGAAAATTTTGAAACAATTTACACAAGGTAGAAAAACGATGATCAATGCATTAACATTTCTATAAAGTGAAATGTTCTAGACTCCAAATACAATTAAAATCTAAATCATAGAATTTAGAATCAGAATAATAACAAAATAATAATAAGTTCACAATTGCATCTTCTTGACTTGCTTCTACTAATTCTAGTATTGTCATCACTGAGTATCTGATATTTTAGCTAGTTACATTTTATGTAAATTAATCTTCATCAAAATATAACCCAGATATTACTGCTCACAATTTTACCACTGAGAAACAGAAAATATAAACAATCTGCTCAGGGTCACAGAGTTTCTATGAACGGGGATTCAAGTACAATTTCATTTGAGTAGGACTTCATGAAAAACCTTAGCTTGTATCTTAGCTTAGTGATGACTTACTTACTGGATTATCTCAAGGCCTTTTCTATTACTGACGTTTTTTACATATGAAATTAAAGATAATAATATGTCTCATAGGTTTCTTGGGAGTATGGAATGAAATAACTCATATGGAAACATCTAAACATTATAAGAACTCATACAAGATAATATAGTCTTCTTATTATTTTATAAACAGTTATGGGGATATTATAAGTGTTATCTGAATCTGTGCCCATACTTGGTTCTGTTTACCATTTCTTGTAAAGAAAAGTGATTAAAAAAAAAAGTCTCAAAACTGTCTTACATGTAATTGTTTAGTTGGTAAGTGTAAGTGGTTGATTTAACTGTGTTGGTAATTCTTTTCTGAAGTGTATCCCTAGCAAATAACTGTAGCTTATTGGAGCAATCAAAATTAAAAATACATACATAATGCTTAAATACTCAAAAATAGCTCACAGTTAAACATCATACTGCTTAAAATTTTAAAAGATGCAATTATCTTTTTTTGGCAATCTCTGAATATTCTCTGGATTTTTGGTGGCTATAAAATGATTTCAAACAGTAGTTTTTACAAGGTTCTGTTAAGTTGAAATTCAGATAGGTATGCTGTTTTCCTTTCTTAAGTATAATCTCTCTCTCAGTTTCCTCCTGGGATATACATACTCCCTGAAAAACACTTTACTGGGAATTGGGCTTCTCAGATGGTACAGTGGTAAAGAATTCACCTGCCAGTGCAGGAGGCACAGAAGACACCAGTTTGATCCCTGGGTTGGGAAGATCCCCTGGAGGAGAAAATGTCAACCCATTCCAGTATTCTTGCTGTAAAATGTCATGGATAGAGGTGCTTGGTGGACTATATACAGTTCAAAGGATTGAAAAAGAGTTGGACATGCCTGAGTAACTGAGCAGAGCACTCAGATAAATAGATTAATTCAGTCAATTCTGAAAGTTTGAAATAGGGATAGGATTCAGTCCTTATCAGTGTGTAAAGTAAAATAATTTTACTTCATTTCAAATAATTTTGGAATATCCATGAAATACACGTATACATACATAAACACACACACACCTTTGCATTATTTAACATCATGTACAATTATCTTAGAATTTGAATCCTAGAGGGTATGATTACTTACTACATATTTTGATCAAAACAATTTAGAATATAAAATATTTTCTACTTAAAAATGTTAGAGGAAGATATTTAAAAAATAAAGGTAAATGGCAGTACTATGGTAGACATTGGTGTACTATTTGTATACTGGTTCACTGGACACATATATATTTGTACACTCACTATATGCCAGGCATTGTTCAAGGAATCAGGATATAGCAGCAAACAAAGCAAGCCCCATTGACTTGTAGAGCTCATATTATAGTGAGCAAGATATACTGTAAACAGATATATAGCCATGGTAAAGGGTGATCAATGTCCTGAAGGGAAATAAGCATAGTAAAAGTGTAAGATTCATAGGACTATTTTGTATAGGATTTCATACTGTTTACAATTATTTTTTAATTGTCCTAAAACTTTAATGAGGTCCTATTTATTACATACATTTTTTATGATAATAGAAAATACTCTTTAAGAAGTTCACAGATAAGAATTATACACTATTGCCAATTGCCAGTGATATATTTTTTCAAGTTCAAGTGTCATTGCTGACATTTTTCTCTGGATTTTGGTAAAGTATTTTCTCCACTAGAATGTCATTACTCTAATGATTTGATTTCTTTGTAAAGTACTCCTAATTAAGCAACAATAGAGATATTAAATTTAAAATTTTTCTGAAATGTCGAAAACCCTTTTACCTGTTTTCATGCACTTTAACCCTAAAATACCTCTTGGATGCTGAAAGAGGCTTCATTTATTCATACTGTACCCAACATTCTAATTGCAGCAGTTTGCTTTTCTGATTCCCCAAACTATTGTATATTAGAAACATCACAGTAGATAATGAAGGGACATTGAGCAGCAAGAACATGATTGGCTAGTTGGCAACATCAAATCTGGGAGGGAGAATGAAAATAAATAAATACAAAAAATATATATATATAAAAGAAAAAAAATAAAATAAAATATCTTATTTTTAAAAAATAAATAAATAAATAAATAAAAATAAATTAAGATGTACACCCAGAACTAGGATTGTTGGATCATATGGCAATTCTATTTTAAAATTTTTTGAGGAACTGCCATACTATTTTCCATAGCGGCTTTACATTCCCACCAACAGTGTACAAGAGTTCCCTTTTCTCCACATCCTCACCATCACTTGTTATCTCTCTACCTTTTTGATTTTTTTTTTTTTTATTTGAAGGATACCTGCTTTACAGTACTGTGCTGGATTTACAACAGTGTGAATCAGCCATATGCATTCATATATCCACTCCCTCTGGAACCTCCCTCCTGCTCCCCTATCCCACCTCTCACCCGTCTAGGTTGTTACAGAGCACCAGGTGGTTATATAGCAACTTCCCACTAGCTATCTTTTTTCCATATGGCAATGTATATGTCTCAGTGCTACTCTCTTATTAATTTGTCCCACCCTCTCTGTTTAAGGTTCTTGCAGGAACACGATGACACATTTGAATTGGGATACTTTAGGGTATTTATTTATTAAAGAGACTCTTTATAAACTCATGAACTCAGTGCTGGGAAATTCTAACAGACGATTTCATACTTCCAGGGATAGTAAAGGACTTATCATGTCTGAAGGGATCCAGAATAGAATCTGGAATAGAGAGAGAATTTATGAATAGAGACATTTGATGAGGAACTGTGACTTCAGTGGTGACTTCCACAAAGAACAGAGGAATAAATACCCCAGACTAACATGCCTTCCTTATCTAGTCTCCAGACGGTGCTGTTCAGTGGACAAGCCCTCCCAGAAATAAAAGGGCAAGGCAATCTGTCATATAGTAGAAACTGAACTGCCTGGTAGGGCAGGGAACAGAATAGAGAATGGGTCTAGAGGGGGAAATAGAAGATAGATCCATAGGTATCCAAGGCATCCCCCTCTGGAAAGTAATAGTTTAGCAGAGACCTGAGCTAGTTAAAGGACAGAGATCATAACAGCAGACTGGAGGAAGCTCTTTTAAGACTGAGGGAACACAAAATTTTAGGGTCTTCAGCAGCAGCCCACTTTTGAGCAGTGCCTGAATATCATGAAGAACTATCTGTAAAACAGGTCCCGGTGTTCTCTTCTTCTGTTAGTATAAGCAATGTCCTATTCTGTCTTTTGGATTTATATCCCTTTTCCACTTCCCACTATTATCACTCTAATTTAAATATTCATTATTCTGGCCAATATTACATACGGTGTGGTCCAATTTTCCACAGCTAACTTGTTAGGGCTCAGTCCTGACCAGGTGAATTATTGCCACTAATAACATCTAGATAATTATTTGCAGAAAGTTAATACATGCCAACCAAGCTTCATCAGAGTAAGATAGCCAGTATGTAATCGAGTGAGGGTGTTTCAAGATGAAAAATTTTAAACTTAATTAGATGCTGACAGTGATGGGGCGAAGCAGTTGGTTGCAGATAGAACACTGGAGCTCTGCCCGAGTTCATGGCCTGGTGCATTTAGTGACTATTTCTTGCCACATGTGTCCATTAAAGGTATGGAGAGAAAACAAAAATGTCTATTACTTTATGCACTCATTCATAAAATATGATTTGGGCATCCATCATCATTCTAAGTGCAAATGATGTAAAATAATTGGGAGTATTGCTGTGTTGTGCTGTGCTCAGTCACTTCAGTCATGCCCAAATCTTTGTGACTCTATAGACTGAAGCCTATAGACTACTCTATAGACTGTAGCCTGTAGTCACCACCTGCAGGGATTTTGGAGCCCCCAAAAGTTTGTTTTAGACTTTATTTTTGGGGGCTCCAAAATTCCTGCAGATGGTGATTCCAGCCATGAAATTAAAAGATGCTTACTCCTTGGAAGAAAAGTTATGACCAACCTAGATAGCATATTGAAAAGCAGAGACATTTCTTTGCCAACAAAGGTCTGTCTAGTCAAGGCTATTGTTTTCCCAGTGGTCATGTATGGATGTGAGAGTTGGACTGTGAAGAAACCTGAGCACTGAAGAATTGGTGCTTTTGAACTGTGGTGTTGGAGAAGACTCTTGAGAGTCCCTTGGACTGCAAGGAGATCCAACCAGTCCATTCTGAAGGAGATCAGCCCTGGGATTTCTTGAAACTCCAGTACTTTGGCCACCTCACGCGAAGAGTTGACTCACTGGAAAAGACTCTGATGCTGGGAGAGATTGGGGGCAGGAGGAGAAGGGGACGACAGAGGATGAGATGGCTGGATGACATCACTGATTCAATGGATGTAAGTCTGAGAGAACTCTGGGAGTTGGTGATGGACAGGGAGGCCTGGCATGCTGTGATTCATGGGGTCTCAAAGAGTTGGACACGACTGAACAACTGAACTGAACTGAGACTGTAGCCTTCCAGGCTCCTCCATCCATGTGATTCTCCAGGCAAGAATACTTAAATGAGTCACCATGCCCTCCTTCAGGAGATCTTTCTGACCTATGACCTATGTCTCTTATATCGCCAGCATTGGCAAGCAGGTTCTTTACCACTAGTGCCACCTGGGAGGCCTAGTTGGGAGTATGTGTGTCTGTGCTTGTCGCTCAGTTTTGTCTCACTCTGTGACCCCATGGAGTATAGCCTGCAAGTCTCCTCTGTCTATGGGGATTCTCCAGGCAAGAATACCGGAGTGGGTTGCCATGGCCTCCTCCATGGAATTTTCCCAGCCCAGGGATCGAACCCAGGTCTTCTGCATTTCAAACAGATTCCTTACCATCTGAGCCACCAAAGAAGCCCGACTGAGGGTATCAACTTTAAATGAGATGATTGGAGAAGGTTGTGTGAGATGAAATTTTAAATTTATACTGTAAATGCACATGGGGAGAAAAGGCTAAGAGTCCACTGTAAGATATAACAGTTTCCTAATTGTTTTCTATCTCTTAATTCACCCATTAATAGTTTGTCTCTAGAGTAAGTGGTGATGATGATGACTATAGGATTAGGATGATAAGAGTGATATTGAAGTTAATAAGACAACAAAGGTGATAAGAATTGATATAATAAAATTCTCATGAAGGCAGAGGCCATATGTCTTTCCTTTGCTCCTTTATCCTCAAGCATCTACCACAGCCACATCAACATTCAATAGATAATTTTTTGGATGAACAGAAGCATGAATGAAAGATGATGGTAATGACTAGGACTGGTTCAATTCAATTGAGTTGATAGTGTATTATGTACCTCAAAATTAGAGTGAGTCAATTCTCATCTGTTTCAGTGACTTTTAAGGAAATGAACCATTCCAGTGATATTGTATCTCAGACAATTAATTTTCACCTTATTCTGTTGAGCATTATCACCTAGTATTTAGCACATTGCTAATTATCACTTTGTAACCATTTGTAAAGTGTGAAAAACCTGCTACACACATTCCTTTCTTTCACTACTTGTGTTTCTATTCCAGTCCAGAGTAGTGACATACAGTACAGCATTTGTGGTAACATATCTAAAATAAACCAATATTTTTTCTTCGAAAAAATAAACGTCAGTAATTCCTCTGCATGTACTAACAGAAAACAAAAATATTTTATGTAAAGTATTGAATGCTTCATTAAAAACTCCAGAATGAAATTCCAAATCAATTGTGTATAACTACATCGATATAACACTGACATAGAGGAAGGAAAAATAACAGCTCTGGGGTCACAATACATGACTCAAATCTGATCTGTGCAGTTGGCTCCTGGGAATATTACATAAATACTCTAATTTTCATTTTTAACATTTGTTATCATTATGAAGATTACACTACACCCAGCATAAAGTAGGTACTCATTGGATACTAGTTGCCAACAACTTTCAACACAACTACATTCAACACAATGTCTTATTAGAGCAATTGTCAAGCTATGGATGGAACTAAAACATATGATTTTAACTTCTCAAGTAAGCTTTTAATTTTATTATCCTTTATACCTATGTACAGTTTAGTGACAGATATTTTAGAAAAACTATTAATGCATTAAATATGATCCTTGCCTTTAGTTTATAGTCTATGAGTAGATGGTTTTTATGCACTAATTAATTCTGAATCACTGTTTGTTAAAAGTAATTATAAATAAATTCTGGATAAAAGCATTATTTTTATTCTAAAGCTATGAAATCATTTTATGCAATCATGAAACTGTGGTTAAATAGTTTATGTTTATATGATTATAGCTAATGTATGTACAATTTTGTTATATTTCCTAGAGTCCCTCTTGCCTCAATGCCTCCTAAAGACTTTCTTCCTTCCCAATACTAGCAATATGTCATTCACAGCTTAATAAATTGTTGTTATGAAGAACAGATACAAGCTGAACCTTTTTGTTTGTTATGTGACTATCAAGACATTGCAAGGGCCAGAGATTCTGAACTTGAAGAACATGAAATATAAAAAGTTCAGAGATCATCTGAATATGGTGTATGATTCCAAATATGTGACCTTCTGGAAAAGGCAAAACTATGGAAATCATAAAAATCAATGTTTTCTAGGGATTGGGGGGACAAAGGGGAAGGATGGATAGGCAGAACACACAGGACTTCCAGGACAGTGAAATACTGTGTGTGATACCACGAGGATGGATGCTTGTCATTATATATTTGTTCAAATTGATAGAATGCACAACACTAAAATAAGTCATAATGTAAACCATGTACTTTTGGTGACTATGATGTGTCAGTGTAGGATCATCAGTGTTACAAATGTACCACTCTCCTGGAGGATGATAATGAGGGAGGCCATGCATGTGTGGTTGTGGGGGCTTCCCAGGTGGCACAATGGTAAAGAATCCACCTGCTAATGTAAGAGACGGAAGAGATACAGGTTTGATTCCTGAATCGGAACGATACCCTGGAGTAGAAAATGGCAACCCATTCCAGTATTCTTGCCTGGAGAATCCCATAGATGAGGAGCCTAGCGATCTATGGGGTCACAAAGAGTCTGATACAACTGAACACCTAAGCACACACATGCAGATATGCATGTGTGGAGGCAGGGGATACACCAGAAATATCTGTACCTTCCTCGCAATGTTGCTATGAACCTAAAACTGCTGTAGAAAATACAATCTTAATGTTTGGGAGTTCGTGTAAAAAAATAAATAAATACAAAAAAAAAAGAAAAAAAAATAAAAGTCCAGGAATAATACCTAATTTTCAAAAGTACATGAACAATCAGTTTATTTCTATTCCCACAGACAAGTTAGTATTTCTAACAGTTGGATGGGGGGACATCAGAGTAAGGAAATGGCTGGCTAGGTGTCGGTAGTCTAGTTGAGAAGAGGCTGTTTCTAGAGCTGGATATGGAAGGGAGAAGAATTCCTAGACTCCCAGATAAGTTAGGTGATTTGAGGAGAAAGAAGAACATCAGTTGCTTCCAGATGGTGCCTTGCTGATCTCCCTGTCAATCCAAGTACATTAGAAATAGCAGAGTGAATATTGTTACATAGGAGATTTTTTTTTTTTTTTTAAGTTTCATAAGAGAATTGTAGTTCACAGAGCAAACTGCCACCTCAGAATCTGGATAGGCAGGGGTATATAGGGAGGCACAGTTGAAATCTGCTTGGAATGGAAATTGTTGAAACGATAAACTGATAGAAAGACTTAAATGATAATTTAAAAATATTAATGGAGTCTGAGTGTGGAGTAGCATAAGAATGAGAAGCTCCTGGTTTGAAGCAGTCTTAAAGTGACTGCCACACTTTTGGGGATTTTACCTCCAGGAGCCCTACCAGCTTCTCAAGGTAAAAATCTGAGAAAATCCCTTCCTGACTCTGATAGGTAGATAGGAAGGGTAATTCTCCTGAATACTCCCAGAGCAGTCTTCACAACAAAGGCTTACTCTCCAGGAGAATTGTCTTTATCAGAGCTTTATTTAATGTGGGGGAAAAGAAAATATCCCACTTCAGCCCATTCTAGTCTTCCAGTGTTACCAAAGGGGAACAAAAATCTGAGAAAAAACCTGTGAATGTCATAGCCCAGGGACAGAGGACTACTAAAAGATGAGGAGTTAGTAAGAGGTATACAGAATGCTTCCCCTCTCCATACCTTACTACTATGCTAATAGAACTCCAGTATAATAGTATAATGGGAAATTACAACTGAAAGATATACAAGACGTGAACTCTTTCTGAGAAGAGTTATGCAGTAAAGACCAAAATCCAGAGAGCAAGCAAAAAGAAAAACACAGGAGGAATTTGAAGCCTCTGGGAGCTATAGCCACAACAAATATTTATAAAGCCCACTTTCAGCGACACTAAAATAAATTCCCACACAAAGGACCTACATACCTTAGTTATTATTCTAATATAGCACATCCATCTTTCAACAGAAAAATTACAAAACATGCCAAAAAGCAAGAAAAATTTAAAAGCAGTCTGAACAGACAAAGTAAATCTAGATCCAAACTCAGAAATGGCACAGATGTTGAAATTATCAGATAGGGAATTTTTAATAACTGTGATTAATATGTTAGGGCTCTAATGGAAAAGTAGACAGCATGTAAGAACAGATGGTTAATGAAAGCTGAGGGATGAAACTCTAAAAAATAATCAGAAGGAAATGCTGGAAACAGAAATTAAGAATTCCTTTAATGGGCTCCTCAGTACACTGGAAATGGCCAAGAAAAGAATCAGTAAGTTTGAAGATAGGTCAATGGAAATTTCCCAACTGAAATACAAAGAGGAAAATAAGAATTAAATAAACAGATCACCTAAGAAGTCTGGGACAGTTTCTTAATGTGTAAGATATATATCTGCAATATCAGAAGATGAAGGAAGAGAAAATGGAGCAAAAAGTATATAAGACCCAGAATTTTAAAAACTAATGGCACACACTAAGTCATATATTTAGGAACCCCACAAAACACCAAGAAGGATAAATACAAACAAAAGCATAGAAACAAATGAGAAAACTATACCTATGCATGTCATAGTCAAACTGCAGAAAACCAAAACAAAACAAAATCTTCGTGAAGCCAGAGAAGGGAAAAAGTCAACTTACTTATTCATGAACAGAGATAAAAATTACAGTGAATTTCTCAAGAGAAACCAAGTTAAGACAGCAGAAAACGAAGTATGTAAATTAAAAAAAAATGCACATCCAAAAAGTTGAGAGTTATATTTTATTCGGAGCACTGCTAAAGACTATAGCCAGGAAGCAGCCTCTCAGATAACTCTGAGAAGCTGTTCCAAAGAGCTAATGGTGGAGCCAGGATACACAGGGTTTTTTTTTTGTTTTTTTTTTTAACTTTTTATTTTGTATCGGAGTATAGCCAGTTACATGGACTGATGCTAAAGCTGAATCTCCAGTAATTTGGCCACCTGATGTGAAGAGCTGACTCATTGGAAAAGGACCGGATGATGGGAAAGATTGAGGGCAAGAGGAAAAGAGGGCAACAGAAAATGAGATGATTGGACATCATCACTAACTCAATGGACATGTGTTTGAGCCAACTCACGGAGATAGTGAAGGACAGAGAAACCTAGTGTGCTGCAGTTCAGAGGGCTGCAGAGTCAGACACAGCTTAGCAAATGAAAAACAACAACAAAATAGCCAGTTAACAAACAATGTTGTGATAGTTTCAGGTAAACAGGGAAGGGACTCAGCCGTACATACACATGTATCTGTTCTTCCCCAAATTCCCCTCCCATCCAAGCTGCCCCATAACATTGAGCAGAGTTCCTTGTGCTACATCCTCGTTGGTTATCCATTTTACACAGGAGTTTTTATTGGGAACAAAACAAAACATGTAGTCAAACACCAAAAGATTACTGCTAGTCACAAAATGAAAACAGACATCTCAAATTAATAATGATTTCTCTGATGTGCATCTTAATTATGTAAGACCAGTATCCTGTGTTTCTCCACCCAGAATTCCCCTCAGAATGCATCATTGCTGGCTGCAGTGGCTGATGACTTGGTGGTAGGGAACATTCTTTGTCCACAAATATTTAAGTATTGAAAAAAAATCACCAAACTAAATTTATTTTCCAATGAATTGTCCTCCAAAAAGAGCAGTTAAACCTTTCTCAGACAAATAAGAACTGAGGGAATTCATCACCAGCATATATGACCAGAAAAGAATGTTAGAAGTAGTTTTTCAGGGAGAAGGAAAATGATAGGTTAGAAACTTGAATCTGTGTAAAGAAGGGAAAGCATCAATGAATAAATGAAAGTAAATATTTTAATATTCCTAACATAGCTAAGATATGCATCTTACAAAAGTACTGAAAGAATGAAATAATTACGTATAAATCAAATAAAATGTGGAAAACTACACTACAACACTCAGGAAAAAAAAAACCAAAGACATAAATAAACTGATAAATATCCATGTTCATCCATAGAAGAATCACTATTGTTAAGCTGTCAATTCCTTCAAATGTGATCTATAGATTCAATGTAATCCCAAGCAGACTTCCAGCAAATTATTTTGTACAAACAAAACGCTCAAACCAAAGTTTATATTGAAAGACAAATGACCTTGAGTACCCAACATAATGCTTTAGAAGAACAAATTGGAAAATTGGCATTATCTGACTTTTAAGACCATTTAAAGCTACACTAATCAACAGAGTGTAAATACATGTATCAATGAAATATAAAAGGAAGCCCAGAGGTGGAGCCACAGAGACATAGTCAACTGATCTTGGACAAAGCAAAAAAAAAAAAAGACAATTCAATGAATAATGATATTATTTTCAATAAATGATGTTAGGGCAATTGGATGTGCATATGAAAAAAGAATGAATATAAAGAAAGCTGCCTCAAAGTGGGTTATAGACTTCAGTGTAAAACACACAACTATAAAATTTCTAGAAGAAAATATGAGAAGAATTAGATGACCTTGAGTTTACCCATGTGTTTTAGATACAATACCAAAAGCATGATTCATGAAAAAAATATTATACTTTATTAAAATTAGAAATTTTGCTTTGTGAAAGATATCATTAAGAGAATAAAACAAACTAGTCGTAGGTTGGAAGTTTAACATTTGCAAAGCAGTATCTGGTAAACTTTTTGTTTTGTTTTTTAATCTCAAATGTTCAAATAACTCTAAAAACTCAAGAAAGCAGCTCTAGTAAGAAATGAGCAAATAGTCTAAACAGCCATGTTTTCAAAGAAGATACACAACAACAAATACATATGAAATGACACATAATGCCATTTGACATTATAGAACTTTAAGACAACAATGAGATATCGCTTGCCCACATGTTAGAGTAGCTAAAGTAGTTTTAAAGAAAGCAAAATTCTGGTTGCTGTTGAGGGTTGAAAGCAAGAGAAGCTATTAATCATTGCTGGAGATGATGCCAGCTGGCAGAGTCACTTTGGAAGACAGGTTGGTAGTTTCCTACAAAGATCAAAAGGGTCTGTCATTCAATCTAGTAATCATGGTCTTACATATTCAATAAATGGATTTGAAATCTACATTTATACAAAAATAGGCAAGTGAACTTTAACTGTAAATGCCCAAACTGAGAGCAACCATGAAGGCTTCCAACAGGTGAATTGTTAAACAATCTATGGTATATCTGTACAATGGAATATTATTCAGCAGTAAAAGGAAATGAGCTAGCATTCTGTGAAAAGGCATAAGGTTAAGCTTATAAGCAAATGTTAAGTAAAAAATATTACTTCCCATTTTAAAAGACTATATCCCATTTGATTCCAAATATGTGACATTTTAAGAAAGGCAAAACTACATAAATATTAAAAATATCAGAGATTGCCAGAGAGGAGGAAGATGAAGAGAATACTGAACATATTCTATATCAAATTGGCATTGTGCATTAGTCAAAAGCCATAGAGCTTTACAGCTACAAGTTGAACCTTGGTGTATAAAAATTTTAAATATGTTTATATCATAGGGTCCCAGGACACACAGAAGAATGAAATAGAGCAATCTAACTGTATTATATATATATATATATATATACACACACACATATATGTATATGAAACAATTTCACCTAATGGGATGGGAGAAACTTTTTGCTTTAATTTTGGAGGTGAGTGGAGTCTAAGACTAAAGGCAAAAGAGGCTGAACATAGATACTGTAGTCGAGCTGTTAAAGTTTTTCCTTCAGGCAGGCACTGATGTGCAGTTCTCATACTGTTACATATGTATACTCAGTTCATTTCATTTGCTCAGTCATGTCCGACTCTTTGCAACCCTATGGACTGCAGCATACCAGGCTTCCCTGTCTATCACCCACTCCTGGAGCTTGCTCACTCATGTCCATAGAGTCACTGATGCCCTCCAACCATCTCATCCTCTGTCGTCCCCTTCTCCTCCTGCCTTCAATCTTTCCCAGCATCAGGGTCTTTTCCAATGAGTCAGTTCTTCACATCAGGTGGCCAAAGTACTGGAGATTCAGCTTCAGCATCAGTCCTTCCAATGAATATTCAAGACTGATTTCCTTTAGGATTTGATCTCCTTGCAGTCCAAGGGACTCTCAAGAGTCTTCTCCAACACCACAGTTCAAAAGCATCAATTAACATATGTATACTAGAGTCAATGAACACACATATATATATATATACTAGTATACATCAACATGTATACTAGAATTAAGCAAATGAATGGCTTATGGTGGAAGTTAGAAAGCAAGAAAGTTTCTTGCTGCTGGAGTGAGAATTTAGAGAAAACCTAAAATAAGGAGGTAATTTATGTGGTAATAGGTTACAGCTAGATTTTTAGTATAAATACATACTTAAAGTAGAATTTATTACATATAGAAATTTATAGATATGAATATATGAATATACATATAGGTTAATACAAACACATTGTTCTCACATTGGAGAGTCTTGAAACATCCACACCTCAGTAGCTACAAGCATACCTGGTACTTAGATCTTGGCTTCTAATATGATTCTTACATTAAGAGGAGCCAGGCCTTCTTGGAGATTTGGCTGAATATAGGACGAGGATGAAAATGAAAGTGTTGGTCGCTCAGTCGTGTCCAAGTCTTTGTGACCCCATGGACTTCAGCCTGCCAGTGTCCTCTGTCAATGGAATTCTCCAGCCAAGCATATGAGTGAGTAGTCCTTCCCTTCTCCACGGGATCTTCCCAATCCAGGAAGGGAGCTTGTGTCTCCCACACTTCAGGCAGTTTCTTCACCATCTGAGGCACCAGAGAAGTCATCATGAGATACAGAAAGTGGATATGTTGAAGGGACACAGGAACCAAGTGGAAAAGCTCTCAGTGACCGCAGCAGGAATCAATGTGAACAACAAAGTAAAATTTTATTGTATTATAACCCAAAGTATAAAATAAATATGCATTAATCCATTCTGATATTAATAAATCATTGAATAAATAAATAAATAGGGAAGAGTAGACAAATCTATCATCATTATTTCAGATTATTCATGCAGAGCTTTGCCATCTTTACTCCATATGTGTGAGCTGTGCATACTGATTTCTTTCCAAAGACCACAATGTGAGCAGATTCAACAGCTGTAACTTCACATGGAAAAACTGATAAACACTGCTCAACCAGGCATCAAGATTATCATCAACGGTGGTAAGTCATGTCAGTAGTAATCACCCTTGATATGATATGAAGAACATGGCACTTTATATCTGGATATCCTTACAAAAATCACAGAATCCCACTATAACCTTGAAAAGATGTCAGACAAACCCCAACTGAGGTATACAGTTTACAAAATGTATACAGTTTACCATTATTTCTTTTTTTCCATGAATATCTAGTTTATCTATTTATTTATTTTAATTTTAATTTTTACTTTATTTTACTTTATAGTACTGTATTGGTTTTGGCATACATTGACATGAANTGAGGTATACAGTTTACAAAATGTATACAGTTTACCATTATTTCTTTTTTTCCATGAATATCTAGTTTATCTATTTATTTATTTTAATTTTAATTTTTACTTTATTTTACTTTATAGTACTGTATTGGTTTTGGCATACATTGACATGAATCCGTCATGGGTCATCATAAGCAAGAAAAGTCTGTAAAACTCCCACATTAAGGAAATCTAATGATACATGTTTACTAAATGTAATATGGCAATTTGGATGCAATCTTGGGATAAGAAAAAAATTGGATAAAGGCAAAATAAATGTGAATAATACCCAAAATTTAGTTGATGATAATGTGTCAATGTTTGTTTATTAATTATAAAAATGTGCTATGTGAATCATTAACTATTGGGGGAACTTGATGTGAGTCATATGGAGACTTCCTAAGAATCTTCACAAATTTTCTCCAAATTTAAAACTTCTCCAAAAAATGTGGTCAATAAAACTGTGACATCTATAACTTAATGATGCTTGATCATATAGTTTGCCTAAAACTTACCATTTTGTTTAATAAAGTATGTTTGTATAATTTAGTTTTGTATTTCACCTGTATTTGTATTTGTCCTCAACAAAACTACTACAGAGATTATTCTTTATTTTCATTAATATTACATAAAATAGTATTGATAATTTTAATGATTTGTGTGTCAGAGAAATCAACCATTTTGCTAATCCAAAGCAGTGCCAGGAAGCAGTCCACTGTAATTAGATTTATCTGTTAACTTTATAAACATATTTCCTTGAAGATGTTTAGCAATAGGGTACAACTGAAACAGATGATTATCTAATTAATAAAAACCATCATTTAGCATGAATTCCTTACTGCATCTAATGCTAAGTATCTATTCAATGATGTATCTATTCAATGCTATAAAATGAACAATATATCTACTTACTACATATGTGTATACACATAGAATATGAACAAGTCCATTACTTTAATGGAGATGCACACATAATTCAGAGTGATGAGTTATATTACAGGCAGTAAGTATGTGTGTATGTATATGTATGTATAAGTAAATGCTGGAGAGAAAAGGGAACCCTCCTACACTGTTGGTGAGAATGTAAATTAGTACAGACACAATGGAAAACAGTATGGAGGTTCCTTAAAAAACTGTATTAGAACTACCATATGACCCAGCAATCTCACTCCTGGGCATATCCCCAGAGAAACCATAATTCAGAAAGGTGCATGCACGTTGATGTTCATTGCAACACTATTTGCAACAGCCAGGACACAGAAGAAATCTAAATGTCCATTGATGGAGGAGTAAATAATATGGTACATGTGTGAAGTACTTCACTCTTCACAGGAGTAAAGATGTGATACATATATACATAGGAATATTACTCAGTCATAAATAAAAACATTTGTATAAATATGAATGGACCTAGAGATTGTCATACTGAATGAAATAAGCAAACATAGAAAGACAGATATCATGTGATATTGCTTATATGTGGATACCAGGGGGAAAATGGTGCAAATGAACTTAATTAAAAACCAAAGTAGAGGAGTTCCGGTCAAGATGGCGGAAGAATAGGACGGGGACACCACTTTCTCCCTCACAGATTCATCAAAAGAACATCTCAAGGCTGAGCAAACTCCACAAAACAACTTCTGAATGCGGGCAGAGGACATCAGGCACCCAGAAAAACAGAGCACTGACTTCAAAAGCAGGTAGGGGAAAAAATATAAAAGCCGAAAAAAAAAGAGACAAAGGAGGTGGGGAGGGAGCTCCGTCCCGGGAAGGGAAGCCCGTCCCGGGAAGGGAAGCTTAAGAAGAGAGGTTTCCAAACGCCAGGAAACACTCTCCCTGCCGAGTCTGTGGCGAGCCTTGTAAACACAGAGGGCAACATAACAGGAAGGAAAAATAAATGAACAATTAAAACCAACAGATTACAAGCCCAACAGTAACTCGCCCAGCGGAAAAGCAGCGCAAACGCCTGCGTCCGCCATTACCCAGTGGGGGCAGGGCAGGGAGGCGCGGCAGGCGCGGGCTGCGGTGCTTTCAGAATCGGGC
>SJYX01006689.1:35843-66871 GCA_006410675.1 Oreotragus oreotragus | reverse complement strand
AAAAGAAAAAAAAAAAACCAAAGTAGAATCACAGATATAGAAAACAAATTTATGATTATCAGCAAATGAGAGGAGGAGGGATAAATTGGGAGATTGGGATTGACATATATACACTGCTATATATAAAATAGGTAACTAATAAGAACTTACTCTACTCAACACTCGGTATTGACCTAAATGGAAAAAGAATCTAAAAAAAAGCATGGATTTATGTATATGTATAACTGATTCACTTTGCTGTTCACCTGAAACTAACACAATGTTGTAAATCAACTATACTTAAATAAAAATTTTTTAAAAAGTAAAGAATACTAGTTTCTACTCTTAGAGCATCCAGAATAGTATGAGCTATTGGCTATCAATGTATGGTTATTCAAATATTTGTTTTTATGAAGTTCAAGTATGGTCCTGTTTTACCCAGCCTTCATCCTATGCCCAAGTTCCTCTAGAAGAAATATTTCAGTCATTATTTTCTCCTAAGGAAAACAAACAACTATTTTCAGTTGTCTACCCAGTATGAAGATCAGAAAGTTTTGAGCATTAGAACATTCTTACAGCACACATTTCAAAGATAAATCAAATTATCAGCATGTGCTCTTTATTATTTTTTTTAGTATGAGCTATTGGCTATCAATGTATGGTTATTCAAATATTTGTTTTTATGAAGTTCAAGTATGGTCCTGTTTTACCCAGCCTTCATCCTATGCCCAAGTTCCTCTAGAAGAAATATTTCAGTCATTATTTTCTCCTAAGGAAAACAAACAACTATTTTCAGTTGTCTACCCAGTATGAAGATCAGAAAGTTTTGAGCATTAGAACATTCTTACAGCACACATTTCAAAGATAAATCAAATTATCAGCATGTGCTCTTTATTATTTTTTTAAAATTAACTTTATTGGCATATGATTTACATGAAATAAACTTCACAATGTTTAATTGTACAGTTCAATGAGTTTTGAAAACGTTTACGGTTTAGTACAGTGCTTGTATTTGGAAACACAACAGGCAGTCATATTTTAAATAGTAATTAGTCATAGTAATTTTCTTGTAGTATTGTTTAAAGTTTGGGTCAACATGTATTTAAAAGATACATCTTAGCAAGTTACCAAGCTTCTTTCATTTCAGCTGTCCTTCATGTGTGTTTACGTGAGTTCTTACACTTGTGTCAGGAAAAATCTTTTTTAAACCTGATAGAAAATCATATGTCATGTGTGAAATATATCCATCCCTAAACATAGAAAAAAGAAAAGAACACGAGTAGGGTGGGGAAAACAGAGGTAATCTGGGGAATCTACTGTGTCTACTACACGTTGGTTATTTGTATCCCTGTCGTTTAATTTCTTCTATGCAATTTTTCATGACGAAGTTAGTTTAGATAATTATTTTTTTATATTTAAACCAGGTTTATGTCACCAAAAATACATGCCAATTCCAATTTATATATTCTTATATCAATGTTAGCATGTTAAAAGAAAGCTAGATTTGACATTTTTCAAGGGTCCTTCTCCAATAATACTCTCAACTTAGAAAATGTTTTTGAATTTGAATATTACTTTAAATCTGTAATCAGTGTAATAAGATTACACAATTAAGGAAAATGTAGAGGCAGTTGTGTCCAGCCTTTCATTCAGCTGTGGAGAATTTCCCTTGCAGAGATCACATTTCAAACATTATGTATCTACTGGCTATCAAAATTGAAATGCTCCAGCTGCAGAGTACTTTGCTCTGACCACCAGATACTCATAATGCCTTATGTACCTACTGGGGGCAAGGTGACATACAGAATACGAGGGGCAGCCTCAGGCTATGACTAATGAGTAGCTCCACACTGATGGTGCAAATTGTGGTCAAGATCTTGGCTCTTACTTTCACAAACTGAGTACCACTAATTATTCACATACAGGTAATCCATCTCTACACAGACTCTGAAAGACAGTCTAACCAACTGTGATGTTTCCTTTGATTTATAATGAAATATAAAATGTGGCAGAATCACCAGCTCTATTCTATTTATTTTACTGTGTGATTATTGATTACTTTCAGTGTTCAACCTATAAATATGGACATTATGGATAACAAATGTGAAGACCACTCAGTCAAATCACAGTATAGATTTTAGAGCTGGTGGAAAAAATAGGGGAGATATCTCAAAAGATAGATCAGTCAATGTTGGGGAGTCCTTGAATAGCAGAATGATAAATTACAACTTAATTCCTTTGGCAATTAGAAGATGTTGAAAGTTGTGGAGTAGGCAAATTATATGATTAGAGTTATATGTCAGGAAAATTGATTTTGCAAATACATTATAGTTTCAAATATTATTCTTTTCCTGCCTAAGATTGATTTTCTCATATTCTCAAGGAATTGCCCCATTTTTCTTTAGGAAGAAAAGTTCTTTAGGAAGAACTACCCTTGTCCTAGTTTAAAAGTGTTTTTACTGAACTGAAGAGAAAAGTAATAGGGTTGTTTTAATGTTATTAATATTGTTAAGATAAAAGACAATGAAATCCACATCAGAGTGACATTGATGTTTTTGCTTTTTTTAATATTGTCACCTTGCTTGTTTAACTTTTTAAATATAAATTTATTTATTTTAATTGGAGGTTAATTACTTTACAATATTGTATTGGTTTTGCCATACATCAACATGAATCCACCACGGGTATACACGTTTTGCTTCTTAGTAATTAGTCAAGTGAAGAGCTAAGAGGGAAAGGAAATGGAAGATTAACGGAGATGTCTCATTTTGATATGGGGAGGTGAAAAAATAGTGATGGTTTTTGTATGCAATGATATCTGATGGAAAAGTTATTTAGAAAACCAGAGAATACGATCTTTGCTTCTCCAACTATTTAATAATTATGTGACCTTAAGCAAGCACTCTACCTTCTCTGTTCTTCAGATGTTTCATGGTAAGATGATAGAGTTGAACAAAATGAACTCTAAATTTAAGCCAGATCTAAGATCCATATTATAACTGAAATGACCATTTTTATTTTATCATGGAGAATTCAATTTATTGGATGATTATTCATTATTTGAGATCATTATATGAGCATAAAGTTCATTTCATACACTATTACAGAAGCAGATTTTAATTAAAACTGAGAACTGAGAAACATTGCATTAAGTTCAATTTATGACAGCAACAACTAGGAATAACTATTTTACAATAGAGTAATACATAGATTACTGCATAGTTAGTATCTTATGATCTCTTATCCTTGATTTCCCTTCCTGCTAGGGCCCCAGGGCCCTTAGTGTGGACTAGTGAGGCCTCAGTCTTGTGACTCTAGTAGACTGGGCTGATCAGGACCATTGTTTTAGTACCCTGAGGGCTCACTGTACAGTAAACCATCCTGATAATCTGGGCCTAATTGTAGAAACTTAATATCTCCTTTATATTTGAGAAAAAAGTCTAGTCCTGTGAGTGTAAAATAGTGTCTCAGTCAAGTTCTCTGTGCCTGAGTCTGATTCACCATTATGTACACAGCACCAAGCAGAATGCCTAGCACAGGAAAGAAGCTCAGAGTTTCATTATCAGATGAATTAATGCTATCTTTGCATTGATTACTTGTCCAGAGAACAAACAATGTTTTAAATGTGCTTAACAATATTGCCCGGAGAAGGCAATGGCAACCCACTGCAGTACTCTTGCCAGGAAAATCCCGTGGACGGAGGAGCCTGGTGGGCTGCAGTCCATGGGATCGCTGAGGGTCAAATACAACTGAGCAACTTCACTTTGACTTTTCACTTTCATGCACTGGAGAAGGAAATGGCAACCCACTCCAATGTGTTCTTGCCTGGAGAATCCCAGGGACGGGGGAGCCTGGTGGGCTGCCATCTATGGGGTCGCACAGAGTCCGACACGACTGAAGTGACTTAGCAGCAGCAGCAGCAACGATATTGCCACTGCTTTAGTTCTCTTCACTGAATTCCTTGATCAGCATCAACTTACTCTGTAGCACTCTCCACAATGAGTGTTCCAAGCTCCTATGGGCATGGATATTAATAGCCATACACACTTCTATCTTGACTTTTCTCCTTTAGCATTGTCTGCCCTAACTTGTGGTTTTGAGGGCATTCTGTACTTGCCATTTTAATTGTATGTTTTTGTTTATTTGTTTAGTTTCTTCCCAAACGTACTTCAAGGCAAAACTCAAATTTGATTTGTGCAATCTGCTCTTTGCTCTGCTTCTAAGCATATTATTATTATTATTATTTTGGGCCAATGTGCCAAATCCTTGGAATGGAAACTAGGTAAGTCCCAGTTCTTACACAACTAGAAATACTTAACACATTCATCCCCTCACTCAGATTGTAAACGAAATCATCAGCAGCCTAGTAGAGTATGGTGAAATCTATGTTGTTCAGAAAAAGAGCAAATTGACTAGCTTTTGATCAGTTTTGAAACTTTTGCTTTTGTTCTATTTTGTTTTGCCCCAATTCTAAAATTAAGAGACTTGCTTAGATATCTCTAGATTCCTTTTCACTTTTAATTTATATACTTAAAAGATACTGCTTGATACATTTTCAAAGTGATATTGGAGATATGTTTTTACTTTGTTTCATTTATAGTGAGAGGCTCAAAGAAATCTGAGGAATAGTTTTCTTTCATTCAGCCATTGACTAGGTAGCTATGATGCGTATCTACTTCCTTCCATCCAAATATCTACTTCCTTCCATCCAAATCAGTCCATGACATTTTAATAATGTAGCATTTTAAACTAAATAAAAACAACCAAATTATAGGCAAGCAGGACTTGATTCAAATCTTCGCTCCAGTAGATACTGTGTGACATTAGACCGATTCCTTTACCTTTCTAAGTTTACTTTTTAAGTACATTAATTCACAGTATTACTTAATTTATCATTTATAGTGAGGTTAAGTGAGTTGTTTAATTTAACCCAGGGTCAGGCACATCTAAATATGATTAATCATATAATTAATAGGCATATTCTTTCTAGTGTGCTTGCAAATATCTATTCTGCAAGCATGAGGGTACTCATGACCATCACCAGTGCTTAAATACTGAGACTCCTGTGAAAATCTATGGGCCTGTTAATTAAACCTTAGTAAATAGTAGTTTGTTCTTGGAAGACAAGATGTTTTTCTCAAATTTATGTCTCTCACTATCCCTAGCACAGACTTCAGTGCATTATATGTGGCTTGTTTAATATCTGTTTATGACATCATCTTGTCACTGTACTATGACTAAAGGAACACATCATTTTTCTTTCAAAATTGATTTCCAGTGCAAGCTTCAACAAATTCTATAACCCTGTGCTTTAAAGTCTAGGGAGTATAGTATAAATCACTATCCCAAGATAGAGTGTATGTGGCATGCCTGTATCACAGCAGACTTATTAACAACAGCCTTTTTTCCCCCTATAGTCTCCACGTAGACTTAAATGTTTTTAACAGACTGTTCCGGAAGGCCATTACCAATGCATAAGAGGGACTGAAACCTCTTTCACAATCTTGATCTAACTTTTTCTATATATTAATTCTGAACATGAGACTCAGGGAATTTAAGCAACTTTCTCATTAGAATCAAGATTTTTTGGTTCCCCAGGTTTAAAATTGTGAAATTGTGGAGGCTGAAATATTGAAGGAAAGATAAGTGGTATTTATTGATTACTTATGTTTTGTCAAGTCCTGATATGTATTATGTAAACTCACTTTCACAGGACTCTAATTATGAAAGTTTTTTTTTTTTTTTAACAGATGAGAATACATGTAGGAAGCAATAATGCTGAGTTCTGAATCTCAAATTGCCAAAATATTTTTTTCTTTATAATTTTTCTCCTTCAGTCATGTAATTGAAACCCTTCCATTGACAAATAGTTGCCTCATTCCCAGCTGTTGTTGTTCAGTTACCAAGTGTGTCTAGCTCTTCGTGACCCCATGCACTGCAGCACACCTGGCCTCCCTGTCACCCACCGTCTCCTGGAGTTTGCCCAAGTTCCTGCCGTGCATCAGTGATGCCATCCAACCATCTCATCTTCTGTCGTCCTCGTCTCCTTCTGACTTCAATCTATCCCAGCATCAGGGTCTTTTTCAAGGAGTCAGCTGTTCGCGTCAGGTGGCCAAAGTGTGGGAGCTGCATTCCCAGTGCCCTCGCTTAAATGGTTTGTTCAGGGTTATAAATGCATCAAATCAGTGGCAGTGCTCAGTGCCTTTCTGAGTAAGGTGGTGTTCATTTGCCTGCCATGGTTGAGAGCTTCGCCCTGATTTTTTTTTTTTTTTTCCATGAAAGGGAGACAGAATACTTTGCCTCTACTGAAAATATTTACTTAAAATTAGAGGCAGATTAAGTCAAGCTCCTGATGGATTGTTGAAAGAGTTTAGGCTTGAAATCTTGTTATAGTAAGTTTACAGAGAACACTTCCAGTCACTTAATGTTTGGGTGCATCTTTTATGTCTCTGGAAATATGTTACACCAACTATGAGAAATTATTCATTTTGTTCGCGTTCTTGGCTCAATTTGTCCCAGGTAAAATCTTTATTACAGTACATCTTAAAGAGGAGAAATCTCAGCAGGCAGATTCCCTTATCAGGCAAACCGAGAATACCACATACACAACATAAACAACTGCTTGCAAACTGAGAGTACCACACACAACATACAGAACTGCATGCATACACAGACGCACACTCCTGTGTGGCTTTATTTTCCGTCCCTTTGGAAATGTCGTTTCAGTCAATTTTTATACTCTAAGCACAACTTCCCATATTAGTTCATCTACTACCAGAGGGACACACTTTAAAGATAATGGATATCAAAAGAGACTTGTGCAAAACATTTAGCCTAGTGAATGGTAAATTACTTTGAGCTCTGGTAATTCCTCCATCACACTTCCTGTAGGAAGCCCAGTGTAATTAAGAGCAGAAAAGGACTACAGAAGATCAGTTAATATATTCCTCTCTCATTCCTACAACTATATTGAACATTAAATGATATAGGCTATATCTAGTAAGCCTTTCTGAAACTTTTAACTCTGTAATTTGATATTTTGATGGGTGATCTCTAGTCAGTCCCCCAAACCAGGAGACTGCAAATTCGCCAAGGCATTTGAAGGCATTTATATCTGGTGACAAATCACAGACATTCTAAAGTGTGTCTACTGACATCAAATTCTACTCCTAATTCTGAAGTTGTTGTATAAGGCAAATAAATTTACCTATCTAACTTTTATTTCTTCATTCTTAAATTTGGGATAATAATAATGCTTAAGGAGTATGACATTTTCAAAATGAAATAATCTTTGTAAAGCATGTGATAGAATGCATTTCAACAATAAAGTTTCAATAAATGATTCCTTCTTGTTCCACAGGGCACTATCTCTAATCCCCAAAACAACTCCATGGTAAAGAAATCATTGTCCCCACTTTACGGATTAAAAAAAATACTGATCCTCAAAGTGGTACTGTAATTGGCAAACTAATAAGTGGTTAAATCAATCCAAACTCTAGTCTATTCCGTCCCAAAACCTATGTGTTTTCCACCCCACCAAGCATGACATTACTGTAACATTCAAGAAGTGGTCATGGGAGGTAAATGAACCTGTTAGCAAGGCATCATTAGAAAGAACAGCTCAATTTCAACCCTGCCAAAACTCTGACCATTGTGTTTGGCAGACACGCTTCAGCTTCCAGATGGATAATGTTGAGCCAAGCCACTAATCAGGTCAGTAGGTCAACCCAGAGGAAGTGTTTTGCAGCTAATGTATCCTGGCAGATCTGTTAAAATGTGGTCATGCTCAAAATCTGGTGCTGTACAGGGCGTTTCAAGGGCCTTTCAGTGCAGAGGCAAATAACAGGAAATGCCTGTTTTCAAAACTTCCCATACTAAGGCCACTTCCTTTGTACTTTGTGGAACAGAAATTGAAGGCAGCAGCTATGTATTTGCACAAACATTGAAGAGATTAAAGCCTCACCTCCTAAAGAACATTTTTGGGGAGTAGGTGTTTTTGACATTTTGGGGGAAGTACACATTGGGATTATACTCTGTAGAGTAATATAAAAAAATGCCCATAATAGACATACAGTGTAGTGAGAGAAAAATAGCACGTACTTAGGACAGGGACCAATATGGTGCTATTCCTGGTTATTGTCACTCATGACCTTGGGCCAGTTGCTTAAAATTCCTGAATTTCATACCATATGTAACATAGAGGAACAGTACCTACAGCATGGAGTTGCTGTAATAAAGAAGAAAAAAGTCTATAACAACTGACACAGTTGTCATCATACAACTTTAGTTCATCTGCCTTTTCTTCACCATCTTGCAATTAATTTACTATATTTTGACATCTTAAAGATCTTCCTAAGATTGGACATTCGACGCAGCATCTTGAAGCTGATTTATTGAAACTGTAATGACAAGGCCTATAGAAGTTGAAAACTTAGCAACATATTGATTTGACTGTAAAGCAGTGATTACCAAAACCAAACAGATCCTCAGTAATCTAACAACCTTGCTTTGTTTATCTTCCTCTCATTGCTTTCTCTCTCTCTGTAACTATATTAAAAATTGTCCACTCTCTTCAAAGATCTACTGCCTTCTTCTCCATCCCATTCTCCATTCACTTTAAACATATGACCCGAAAGATACCCTGAAACACATCTATTAGTATCAACAATTTTGGGCTCAAAATGTACTTAACAATTATCTACTGAGTGAAGTTTTTCTACTAAAATAAATTTTAAGTGCTTATCACAGCTTTTGCAATAGAGTAAATGTTCAATAATAAAGCAGAAATAGATGTTTTTCTGGAACTCTCTTGCTTTTTCCATGATCCAGCGGATGTTGGCTGGTGACAATATACAGCCTTGACGTACTCCCTTTCCTATTTGGAACCAGTCTGTTGTTCCATGTCCAATTCTAACTGTTGTTTCCTGGCCTGCATACAGATTTCTCAAGAGGCAGGTTAGGTGGTCTTGTATTCCCATCTCTTTCAGAATTTTCCACAGTTTCTTGTGATCCACACAGTCAAAGGCTTTGGCATAGTCAATAAAGCAGAAATAGATGTTTTTCTGGAACTCTCTTGCTTTTTCCATGATCCAGCGGATGTTGGTAATTTGATCTCTGGGTGCTCTGCCTGTTCTAAAACCAGCTTGAACATCAGGGAGTTCACGGTTCACATATTGCTGAAGCCTGGCTTGGAGAATTTTAAGCATTACTTTACTAGCGTGTGAGATGAGTGCAATTGTGTGGTAGTTTGAGCATTCTTTGGCATTGCCTTTCTTTGGAATTGGAATGAAAACTGACCTTTTCCAGTCCTGTGGCCACTGCTGAGTTTTCCAAATTTGCTGGCATATTGAGTGCAGCACTTTCACACCATCATCTTCCAGGATCTGAAACAGCTCATCTGCTTACCTGAAGATATTTCTCCTGGCAATCTTGATTCCAGCTTCTACTTCATGCAGCCCAGCAATTCGTATGATGTACAATGCATATAAGTTAAATAAGCAGGGTGACAGTACACAGCCTTGATGTATTACTTTCCCAATTTGGAACCAGTTCATCGTTTCATGTCCAATTCTAACTGTTGCTTCTTGATTTGCATTCTCTGGAGGCAGGTAAGGTGGTCCGGTATTACCATCTCTTGAAGAATTTTCCACAGTTTGTTGTGATCCACAGAGTCAAAGGTTTTAGTGTAGTCAATGAAGCAGAAGTAGATGTTTCTCTGGAATTGTCTTGCTTATTTTATTATTCAGTGGATGTTTTCAATTTGATCTCTGCTTCCTCTGCCTTTTCTAAATTCAGCTTGAACATCTGGCTGTTTTTGGTTCGTGAACTGTTGAAGCCTAGTTTGGAGAATTTTGAGTGTTACTTTGCTAGCATGTGAGATGAGTGCAATTGTATGGTAGTTTGAACATTCTTTGGCATTGCCTTTCTTTGGGATTGGAATGAAAGCTGACATTTTCCAGTTCTGTGGCCACTGTTGAGTTTTCCAAATTTGCTGGCATATTGAATGCAGCACTTCCACAGCATCATCTTTTAGGGAGACCTGGCATGCTGCAATTCATGGGGTCACAAAGAGTCGGACATGACTGAGCGACTGAACTGAAATGTTCAATACATATATGCTGAGTGAATGATCAATAAGTTTCAAAAATAATGAGCTAGGTGGATTAAAACAACAGAACCTTTTAAATTTAGATTGAGAATAATACCTCCTTATAATCTTATTGTCATTTACGCAATATGGTATATTTTAGTTCCGTGATAATTCCTAAATACTCCATGATGTAGGCAGGTCGAATGCTTAGTTAATCTTTATAGATAGCAAAGATCTCATCAAGGTATATTGTATTCTGAGTTTATTTAGTCTAACAGGTATGTCAGTAGTGCTTACTTTTACATTGTTCAAGGTGCAATGACTTGGAAATGATTCCTTTTCAAGCAGGTATCATCATACCTTCCTGGAAATTCTATCATATTGGGTATACTGCTTTCAGTCCCACAACTAGTAGACTTTAAAGATCTAGGACTGAAGGCCTATTCATAAAGACCTTACATAATGTTTCATAGGTAGTAAGTGTTAACTCATTCCCTTCTCTATGGTACTTTCTTTTGGAAAGATATGGACTTTCTAAAATTAGAGACAGAATCCTTGAAAAGAGTGCTTACTTTTTTTTTTTCAGTGATTTTATGTCAACCACATTCCTCTCCAGTACTTGTGTTCTCCTATCAGAGAAATTATTGATAAAATGTGATCTTTTTACACAAGTGAATACAGTTGCAGTTGGTAGCAGCAATATTATAGGAAAAGATGAGATTTAGAGAGCCTGCAACTTTTTGCTCTACAACCTTAAGGTGAATCTTACTATATCTGTGAAGTTGGGCTTGTAATTACCTATCACTCCTGATTATCATGCATGTGTAAAAAGGCAGTGTATATAAAAGTGATGAAGATACTTAGTTATGCTCATTACAGTCTTAAATTTACTTATTGATAATGAGTATATTACTTTATTCTTCTATCTCTACGTAGTTGTTTGTATGCAAAGATGAATGTTTTATTCTTAAGAATGTAAAGATATTAAAAGTACCTAACAGTCTAGAAAATTGAGCCAGAAATAATCTAAGAAATGGAAACTATTTAAACAGCACCTTCAACTTTCACCACAAACACACCATGCAATTTTGGCACATTCTTCTCTTCAATTTGGTTTGTATTCCCAAATGTACAGTGTGGAATCTTGAGGTCTGATCATGCTAACTCCAGATTTGTACAAGCACAGCGCCATTCAGATGAAAGAGAGAAGGGAACGGAAAACGGAAGTACTGTTATTTACATCTGCCCTGTTGCTGTTCAGTCACTCAGTCGTGTCTGATGCTTTGCAGTCCCACGGAATGCAGCACTCCAGGCTTCCCTGTCCTTCACTCTCTCCCCGAACTTGCTCAGATTCACATCCACTGAGTCGACGATGCTGTCAAACCGTTTCATCCTCTGCTGCCTTCTCCTTTTGCCTTCAATCTTTCCCAGCATCAAGGTCTTTTCCAATGAGTCAGCTCTTCGCATCAGGTGGCCAAAGTNTGCAGCACTCCAGGCTTCCCTGTCCTTCACTCTCTCCCCGAACTTGCTCAGATTCACATCCACTGAGTCGACGATGCTGTCAAACCGTTTCATCCTCTGCTGCCTTCTCCTTTTGCCTTCAATCTTTCCCAGCATCAAGGTCTTTTCCAATGAGTCAGCTCTTCGCATCAGGTGGCCAAAGTATTGGAGCTTTAGCTTCATCCAGTCCTTCAGATGAATATTCAGGGTTGATTTCCTTTTGGATTGACTGCTTTGATCTCCTTGCTATCCAAGTAACTCTCAAGAGGCTTCTCCAGAACCACAATTTGAAAGCCTCAATTCTTCAGCCCTTAGCCTTCTTTATGGTCCAACTATCACATCTGTACATGACTACTGGAAAAATCATAATTTTGACCATACAGACCAAAGCAAACAAGAAAACCAAAGCAAAAAAAAAAAAAAAAGAAGAAGAAGAAGAAGAAGAAGAAGAAGAAGAAGAAGAAGAAAGAAATCTGAAATCTTTACCCTAGGCATTTATCTGTTTCTTTACAAGTAGAGACCATGGAGGCTTATCCAGCTTAAGTAAGCAGATAAAGGGCACACAACTATTAAGTTGTGTTTCAGCATTCAAACTAATTCACATCAGACTGAATTCCATCCCTTTTCTTTTCATGATGCATGGTAAATCCTCCTAATCTTCTCTATTTTGTTCAACATTTACCCACGTACAGAGGCATTATCAAGTATTAAATACCACATGTGCATAGTAACGCTTCTCTAGCTACTTCCCTTTCTTCCTTATCCTCCACAGGTCTCTAATTTCTTGCCTCCTTTACTTTGAAATCTCATTTATCTTTAATTTCTTGATGAAAAATCATTAACTTTTTCTCTTGATGATAAGCTGAGCTGCAATGTGGTGTCACCTCCACTCCTACCTGTGACCCACAGGATCTCCATATCCCTACTGGCCATTCTGACCAATTACATTGGGTAGTAAGAAAAATCAGCCCAATTCCACCATGTGGTCATCTTTTGATTGTGGAAATCAGTGAACATACTAGATTTCTGTCTAAAACAAAGAATTATTTTGGCAACTAGGTCCTTTACGCTGAAGTATATATGACTCCCTCTTGAGGATTAACATCTGCTTTTTTAAAGAAGGACTTTTAAACAAAATTCTGTATAGCAGAGGGAACTATATTAACTATATTCAGTATCTTTAATAAACCATAATTTAAAATTATATGAAAAGGAATATGTATATATATGTATATGGAGCATATGTGTGTGCACATATATGTGTGTGTATGTATGTATGTATACGTCTGAATCACTTTCCTATACACCAGAAAACTAACACAACCTTGTAAATCAAATATATTTCAGAAAAAAAAAAAGCCTTTTAAATCCTTGTCTAGGACACTGGGTTATCTTTACAACAATTTTATCCTGTTAGATTTCTACTTTTACTTTGGATGGACTGGATATTCACTATGGATTCTTATCCTTATCACTTATAAGCTAAAGAGGGCTTATAAGATGTAACCCAGTATTTCCCATGTCACCCTGCAGGAGACTGACTTTATTACATCTACATTCAGATGGAAGGAATAAAGGCAACAAAAGGAAAAGAAAAGTAAAATAAGCAATCAACAGTGTATGCCTCTGCAGAGGGAGCTAATGAAAGCTAGTTATAGGGACAAGTTTTTATGACTGGCCCAAATTTAGGCAACAAAGAATCACCAGTCCTACCTCTCATTAAACAAATGAAGCTATAGAAACTCAAATGCCTTCGTAGATCACATAACATTGATGGAAGTGGAAATATTAGAGTCCAGAAGTCATGGTTTACAGATAAGTGGCCTTACCACATAGACACACTCACCAAGTCTCATGGGGAACTTAAAATTAAAGTTGCCTTTCTGCATTTTCTGTAGTAATTAGATGTGCAGGCTGTTGTTAAATGAAGGATACTCTTTATTTTCCTGGACCTCTAAAGAGTGTTGCAATCCAAGTTTAGGGCTATAAATTAATACTAAGAGGTTTAATTAGTAAAACGTATTCTTTGACATTTATTATGAAATAACAGACTAAGCATAACAAATTGTTTAAAGTAGCACTATCATATGTCAGGCACCCTCCTCAATCTATTTTCTGTTTTAATCCTCACAAAATTAAATTTTGTAGACTGCTACATATCTTACGAAAAGCAGATACTAAGTACAATTTAAATGTATTAGCCATTGTTCTCAGTACAGACATACACACACTCACATGAATGTATGAACTCATTTAATCCTAATAGCTCTTTGAGTTAGGTATTACTGTTTTTATCCTCACTATACATATGAGGAGATAAAGAATCAGAGGCATTGAATAATGGTTATTCAGTGTGTAATAATTAAATATTTCCTCCTTTTGGACATTATTATGTAAGCACAAGGCATATAAGGATTCATATGAAAGAAGTGGTCCTAGAGTCTGAGGTCTGATGAGGAATACAGATTTTAAACTGATAGCACTGAGAGCTATTACTCATTAGCGTGAAATTGCTATAATGAAATTTATAGAGGTGTATATGATATAGAGGTAAAATCTCATCTCTATAAAAGGAAAGTTTTTCTCTAAGCCATAATAGTAGATTAGAAAGGCTTCCCAGGGAAAGGCAGAGGGAGGAGAGTGAAGACAGTTAGGGTTCGACTTGCACTGTCTAGTACAAGACATGAAAAGTGGCTGCTGTAAATTCAGGTGTGTGCAATAAGTCTAGTATACACAAAAACTTCTAAATGTTATTGTAAAAATAAAAGAAATATCCTTATAAATCATCTTGTTCATACCTCTGAATAGACTGCATGTCAAAAGTTAATGTTTTGGATGCATGTGTGTGCTAAGTTGCTTCAGTTGTGCTCTACTTTTTGTGATCCCACTGACTGTAGCCTGCCAGACTTCTCTATCCATGGGATTCTCCAGGCAAGAATACCAGAGTGGGTTGCCATTCCCTTCCAGAGGATCTTCCTGACCCAGGGATTGAACCTGCATCTCTCAAGTCTCCTACATTGGCATGTGGGTTCTTTACCACTAGCACCACCTGGGATGCCCAAATGTTTTGGATATATTGGGTTAAATTAAAAAAAATGCAATCAAAATTAACTTCGCCTGTTTAATTTACTTTTTTAGTGTGGCTACTAGAAAATTTATAATTACACATGGGACTCACTTTGTGGCTCATACTATCTGTTAGGCAAGATGACATAAGGTTTCAGACCACAGAAAATGCCAGTAGGTGGGAGGACTCAGTGAGAAGCAGACCTATGAGACTGTAGTGGGTTAACTATGATGTGGCAAGAGATGAGTCTGGAGCTAGAGACAGGTAAAGTGTACACACCTAGGACTTGGCATCAGATTCTAGGGCATTCTTGCTTCTTCATTCAACCAACAACCAGGGTTCTCATCACTTCAAAGGCTCTAGGTTGCACAGGTCCATGTTTCTGAAATTTACATTCTTCAAATGAGCTACTCAGAAAGAACATGCCAGAGACTGAAAATGGGGAAAAAATGATCCATCTCTGCCAATTCTCTGAGTGAGCAAGATTTGGGGGCCCAGGATGGGGCACTGGGAAAATAATATAATGTATACTCAGGTAAGAAAGAATTTGCCTGCAGTGCAGGAATCCCAGGTTCAATCCTTGGGTCAGGAAGATCCCCTGGAAAAGGGAATGACAACACACAACAGCATTCTTGCCTGGAGAATCCCATGGAAAGACCATGGGCTTGCAAAGAGTCAGACATTAGTGAGTGACTAACACTTTTGCTTTCTTAACGGTTACCCTGCTGCTGCTACTGCTGCTAAGTCACTTCAGTCGTGTCTGACTCTGTGCGACCCCATAGACGGCAGCCCACCATGCTCCCCCGTCCCTGGGATTCTCCAGGCAAGAACACTGGAGTGGGTTGCCATTTCCTTCTCCAATGCATGAAAGTGAAAAGTGAAAGTGAAGTCACTCAGTCGTGTCCGACTCTTAGTGACCCCATGGACTGCAGCCTACCAGGCTCCTCCGTCCATGGGATTTTCCAGGCAAGAGTACTGGAGTGGGGTGCCATCACCTTCTCCAAATGGTTACCCTAGCCTCTCTTTTTTCCACCCTTTCTCCATAGTTTATTGTCTTTTCTTTTTTGTTTCTTTTTCTCTTAGTGTCAATCCTCAGACAAACTCCATTACAAAAATTCCTGGAGGTCTACTGTCATATTTCTTATACTAACCCAGCACTTTCTGAAAGATCTAATCCTATCTCAGTTCTAGAGCTTATTGCATCCTTCTTTGAGTTTTTAGTTGTATTTTTTTATGCTTTTTTTCCTGGGATAAACCAAGATAATGTACTGAAGCAGAAATAATACTAAATGAATGTTACAGTTAGTTACCATAACTAACAAAATAAATGAAAAGACAGAGAAAAGAAAACACCAGAGAAATATAAGAAATACAATCAGAATTTGTTGTTACATGTAGAATATTGGTCATCTTGTATTTACAAGCAGCAAAACCTATTTTAAAAGAGTGTGTGAATGTGGCATGTGCATGCGCTCATGTGTGTGTCTGTATGAGGCCATCACTGTGAGTGTGTGGATGGGGGTGTTTAAGACCATCATAGAGTCCAGAGTTGAGATATCAATGTGGACATCTGTGCTTCACTCTTTCATTCACAATAACTAAAGTATGTTTGCTGGATTTTAAAGAAAATTACTCTTGAAATTCCCCTTTCTGAATACATGGTAGCTAAAGTGACTGAGGTCATTTTTATTGATATGTGTCTATAATTTTAATGGAAACCTTGAAAATTAACTTTCTTCAAAAAACTTAACTAGGTAATTTTTATGATGGTAGAATTGATTTGCTCTGAGTTTTATTAAGATTTATTTTGGGGCTTCCTATTGCTCTCCTACAAAAGATATTTGGATGAGTCCTTTCACCAACCCTCCCTCTTCTGTTCTTGTTTCACTTATTAAAAGAATATTTAAAGGATGCAATTCTATCACATATCCTGAACATGGCCCGGAGACTGTAAAGTCCAATCTACTCAGGAAGAAAGTACATAAACATAGTGGTTGCTGCCATAACCATGTTGAGGAAGCATGGATGTGGTTTAGAGGTGATTAAAAAAAAGCATAATCCATGGAAGGTACTATTTCAGATGATTCTTGACAGATAAGAGCTTGCCTTTAAAATTATGGAAAGAAATCCCAGGTAGATAAATTGGAACAGCAAAATGTTAGGATAGTGTAAAAAAAAAAAAAAAGTCCCATTCCAAAAAGCACAAGTAGTTTGGAGTAGCTAAAATGTAGGATATAAAGACATTAGCATATTAGAGATTAAGTTGCCTGAGAAATGAGGTTCAGTTAATGTCATGTTTAAAAATTTAGACTTTATCCTGTAGACTGAAAGATACTAAAGACATTTTTGGACAAAATTTACTTAGCTTTCTGTTTGAGAAAAAACATCTTTGCAGTAATGTGTGCTACCTTGTTTATTTATATTTAACAAGTCTGAAAGAATGAGAACTCCTATCTTAATTTCTTTCCTCACAAGAAAACTATATGAGAGGAATTTATATTTATTGAAGAGAAGTGAATATTATTAGAGATATTTAAGTAGAAAGTTAGCTTTGGTACAGCACAAACCCAAGTTAATAGCCTGGTTTTATTTATTAGTTATGTCACTATTGCACCTCAGTTTCCTCACCTGTAATAATGGGAATGCAGATATTGAGCAGAAGTGTTACTAAGACCTTTGCATGGTGGATAGACTTTCCTCAGTCAGATTTTGTATTTATACATTTGTGTATACGACTGCTGTCATGGTTTCTTAAATTATCCCTCTGCCAGTGTGTATCTTCAAAACAAACTAAGTGAAATGCTGTTAGATTAGATTGCCATAAAAACAAAACAACCGACTACCACTGAAAATAATTTATTTTAAACTTTGTTAGTATATTATGTCAGCTACAGAAAATAAAGAGAAGATTTTAGTGCAACTAATTTAAATTCTAAACAACACATATTTAGAGTTTAGAGCAAGAATCAAAGCCTAGTTACACATTTGGTTTTAAGCACATTCTAACTGACCCTGAACAAAAATCCAAATTCTATTCTGCACAGATGGCAGAAAGCAATATGCCTGTGCTGCCAAAAATATGTGCAAGCTGAGAGAAGCACTAGATGACTTATTAAAATTGTTCTTTTAGCACCACCTTTGATGAGGGCTTCAAGACATTTCAAACTAAATGAAAAACTTCCAGTGACTTATAGAACACAAAATGAATATAGGATGCTGATGCTTTGATGGGATATATTCCCAATGTGAATAAGATTTCAAATTGGATTACTTGCAGAGACAAAAAGACAAAAAACTGAAACTGCTAACAAAGTTTATAATCTGAGCTGGGGAGATGAAAGAGTGGGAAGTCTTCCAAATAGTTGCATTTAACACGGGCACAGCCCAATTTCCATTCCATTCTAAGTTTTTCCTTGAGAATATACAGTTACTCCTGGGGAAGTCTCCATCAAAATTTTCTCAACAGATAGCTCTGGCTAAATCCAGATTACTGACCCCTGGGGCCTAGTTCTTTGGTTTGCCAATTCAAATGATGCTTTCTCAACACTTGTATTGGCTGTATTGTTTTAAAAGGTTTAAATTATATTTTGAAGTTCCTTAAAAAATAGTTCACTGTACTTGGGGGCCAAATGGCAGTGAATGCTGCTGCTGTTAATTTAAATAAATAAAAATAAGAGGTCAGGCAGATTTATAAATATTCTGTATGAAGCAAAGTGCAACACGCATCTCCTCTTTTCTTTTTCTTTCTTAGACTTTTTCTTTAGAATATTCAACTTCAATGGAAAATTCAATCAGCCTATCTCTGATTAATTTTCACTTAACACATCAGAATGTTTTTTAAGTGCTAGTTGATGTCAAAGATACATTATGAAGATTTATGCAGGTGGTTTCCAGCCTTTAGTTTTAGAATGTATAAAGTTGCATTTAACTTTAAAAGGGTCTGTAAAGTTTGATTTTGATGCTGCAGTTGAACTCCACAAACGTTAAATACATCCAGTCTCAGGAAAATATATTTCTCCATGAACACTATTATAATATGAAGTTTTATGAGGCATCATATCTTCATGCACACTCTCCTTTGTCATAAAAGTAAGAGCGTACAAGTGGGTGTTTGAAAAGGGTAAAACTATTGCAACAGTAGAGCTGACTCTGGGCATAAAAATAATCATGAAAAAAAAAGTGTTTATCGTGGATGGTTTTATCATTTTTAGCAATTAATGCTTGTGTCTACACATGAATAAAGAATCTATACACATTAAACTTTGGGATGCACAGAAATAGATAGAGACCAGAAAGTTTTATTTAAAATGCTGGTATTAGCATCAGTTAATCAGTTAATATGTCAATCTATGTTCAGGTATCCCCAAGTGACAGAGACTTCCAGAATCTCAGTTATTAGTTTTAGTTTTGTGTATTACCATAAGAGTTCTACTCATTTTGGCAATTCAGGGATCCAGGCTGAAAGACATTTTATCTAAACGCATGTCTATATTAACCAAGTGGTGCAAAGGAAGTCTGATGAATTGCCGTCTCCCTCTTTAAAATTTCTTTCACAAGTGACATATCATTTCATTTTTCATTTCTTCGACAAAAACAAGTCACATGCTCACACCCAATTTCAAAGAGAATGGGAAAATTCAATTTTCCATTTACCTAGACTCCTAAGAGCCTGATATGTTTGGTCAATTCCAATTAGGTCTACTGATTTTACCAAAAAAGCAAGACTCGAAGAGAGTATGTCACCAAAAGTTCTTAGAGGTGACCTAAAATAGAAATCTAGGAAGCTATTTCATATCAAAAAGAAGGATTGAAGCTATTAAAATGAGGGTAAAATATGAAACAAAACAAAATGCAAAGAGATTGGTGGATTCTGTGACTGTCTCACATAAAGATGGGTCTTCTTTATATCTAAAATATTCCTAACTCACTGTATAAAGATTATTCTGTGTGTCTTAAAGGTGCAAGTCAAAGCTGGTAACAAATCTAGAGATTGTGTCACTACAAACTCTTCTGTCTTAGTATTTGATAACTGTATTTGTGCGAATCAGTGAATTGAATTTAAATCAGTGATTGAATTCAGTTGAATTAAGTTCAATGATTCAATGATTCTGGTTTAACAACTTTAAAACAACAACAAAATATTTTCTTTCTAACTTATATGGGATGCAGTTGCTAAAACTTGACTACAGAGTTGATGAAGTCAATTCTTTTGCTCCTTGGACTGGGGTATTCCCATAAGAACCCTTAGTTTTCCTGATGTAAATTCCCTAAATATGTGCTCAGTTACTCAATTGTATCCAGTTCTTTGCAACCCCATGGACTGTAGCCCATTGAGCTCCGCCATCCATGGAATTCTCCTGGTAAGAATATTGGAGTGGATTGCCATTTCCTAGTGTAGATCTTCCCAAGCCAGGATTGAATCCATGTCTTTTGTGTCTCCTGCATTGGCAGATGGATTCTTTATTGTGCCATCTGGGAACCCACCTCTTTGAAGATTCCTCAAAGAATCTTCTATATCTAGAACCTTCATTCTTCTTTTGGCATTTTTGAAATCTACTTTTGCTCTTCAGTAAGCCACAGTGGAAAGATCCTTGGGTTTGGTGTCACACCCAACAGAAGCTTAAGCGCCAACTATGCCATTTTAAATATGAGTCATATCTTAGCACTGTCTTAGTTTTACCATCTACACAATGGCAGTAACGTTGCTTATTTTGCATTGTTTTACAAAGATAAAATACTATCTTAAAAACATAGCTTAAAATTCAAAAGAGTAGACATGGATTAAGTAGTTATTTCCTGGACAAACTTTAATGGTGATATTATTTTAAGTGAGGCAGTATACCACAGTGTTCAAAAGTAGAAATAAACTACCTTTGTTTAAAATTTGTATAGAGGAACAAAAGACCCTGAATAGTCAAGACAGTCTTGAGAATGAAGAACAGAGCTGGAGGAATCACACTCCCTGACTTTAGATTACACTACAAAGCTACAGTAAGCAAAACAATTTGGTATTGGCCCAAAAACAGATATGCAATTCAATGGAAAAGAATAGAGAGCCCAGAAATATACCCACACACTTACAGTCATTTACTCTGTGGACAAATGTGGCAAGAATATACACTGCAGAAAACACTCCTTTCAATAAATGGTACTGGAGAAATTGAATGGCTGCATGTAAAAGACTGAAATAAGAACATTCTCTAATACCATATACAAAAATTAACTCAAAAGACCTAAATATAAGGTCAGATATCATAAAAATCTAGAGTAAAACACAGGTAGAACACTCTGACATAAATCACATCAATACATTTTTGGATCCATCTCCTAAAACAAAGGAAATGAAAGCAAAAGTAATCAAATTGGATCCAATTAAACTTAAAAGCTTTTGCACAGCATTGAAATATGTATACTATCATGTAAGAAATGAATTGCCAGTCTATGTTCAATGCAGGATGCAGAATGCTTGGGGCTGGTATATGGGGATGATCTGGAGGGATGATGTGGGGTGGGAGGTGGGAGGGGGGGTTCATGTTTGGGAGTTCGTGTAAAAAAATAAATAAATACAAAAAAAAAAAAAAGGAAACCACTGACAAAATGAAAAGAGAGCCTACTGGAGAGAATATGTTTTCAAATGATATGACTAATAATGGTTTGATATCCAACATATATAAACAGATCATACAACTCAACATAAAAAAAAAATCAAAAGTCTAGTTAAAAAATTGAGCAGAACTGAATAGTCATTTTTCCAAAAATGAAATTTGGATGGCTAGCAGGCACATGGGGAGATGCT
This sequence comes from Oreotragus oreotragus, assembly GCA_006410675.1. Lineage (NCBI taxonomy): Eukaryota > Metazoa > Chordata > Mammalia > Artiodactyla > Bovidae > Oreotragus > Oreotragus oreotragus. Next base: position 45,439 of record SJYX01006689.1, on the reverse strand, counting down.
CAACATAGCTAGTCATCAGGGAAATGCAAAACTACAATGAGATGTCACCTCACACCTATCACAATGGCTAGCTTCAAAAAGAACATAACACATATTGGTGAAGATGTGGAGAAAAGGGAATCCTCCTACACTGTTGAGTGAAATGTAAATTGGTGCTTCCATTTTTGAAAACAATAGGAAATTTTCTTAAGGAACTGAAAATAGAACTCTTTGTATACATAAACAAACAAACAAATACCAGCACTTCCATTCCTTGATATATACCTGAAAAAAACAAGAACACTAATTTTAAAAGGTACATAATTCCTAATGTTCATAGCAGCATTATTATGTACAAATGCCAAGATGTGGAAGCAACATAGTTGTGAATATCACAGTGAAATACCACTCAACTTAAAAAAGAATGAGAGTTTCCCATTAGCAGCAACATGAATGGACTTGGAGGGCATTATGCTAAGTGAAATAAGTCAGGCAGAGAAAGATAAATAATGGATGATATCATTTATATGTAAAATCTAAATATATAAAACAAACTAGTCAATATAAACAAAAAAGCAAACTCACAGATGTAGAGAACAAAGTAATAGGTACCAGTGGGGAGAGAGAGGAGGGAGGGGCAATATAGGAGTAGGGCACTAAGAAATATGAACTATTAGGTATAAAATTAGCTATAAGGATGTATTGTAAAACATAAGGAACACAGAAAATATTAGCTGCTATTTATCAATGGAGTTAACCTTTAAAAATTGTGACTCACTATGTTGTACACATGTAGCATATACATTATTGCACACGAACTATATTTTGATTAAAAAATTAAAAATTAAACCCTACTACAGCCACTGTGTAACTTTCAACAGGTCAACACCTTGAGATATATCTTTTCAATTAGCTAAACTGAAATCATAATAAGAATGCCAACCTTATGGTATTGATGCAAAATTAAAGTCACTATTCTACCAAAACTTAGCTTTATGCCTGGCAAACAGTAAGTACTTAAAACAAGCTAGATACTATTACTGAGTTAAACACATGAAAATGCTTTGTAAACTGTTGTGTAATACAAATGTTAGCTATAGCATCATTTTTCTTATTATTGTCATAGTTTGACTTATTGGAAGGAATAATAATAATAATACTGTCAGACTCCATGGATTACTGATAGTTACTCAAGTTAATGTGCCCAAATGGTAATAACTTTGTCACTGATACACTGTTAGAGAAGGAAGGATATTGTGAGGTTTAATGTGTATTTTTGAAAGTGGAAATATTTTTTTTTCTTTTCCCCAGTTCAGTTCAGTCACTCAGTTATGTCTGACTCTTTGTGACGCCATGGACTGCAGAATGCCAGGCTTCTCTGTCCATCAGCAACTCTCAGAGCCTACTCAAACTCATATCCATCATGTCGGTGATGCCATCCAACCATCTCATCCTCTGTCGTCCCTTTCTCCTCCCACCTTCAATCTTTCCCAGCATCAGGATATCTTCAAATAAGTCAGTTATTTGCATTAGGTGGCCAAAGTATTGGAGTTTCAGCTTCAACATTAGTCCTTCCAATGAATATTCAGGACTGATTTCCTTTAAGATTGACTGGTTGGATCTCCTTGCAGTCCAAAGGATTCTCAAGAGTCTTCTCCAACACCATAGTTCAAAAGCATCAATTCTTTGGTGCTTAGCTTTCTTTATAGTCCAACTCCCACATCCATACATGACTATTGGAAAAACCATAGCTTTGACTAGACAGACCTTTGTGGGTAATGTAAAAAGTAAAGTTGCTCAGTCGTATCCGACTCTTTGCAACCCCGTGGACTGTAGCCTACCAGGCTTCTCTGTCCATGGGATTTTCCAGGCAAGAATACTGGAGTGGGTTGCCGTTTCCTTCTCCAGGAGATCTTCCTGATCCAGGGATTGGACCCAGGTCTTCCGCATTTTAGGCAGACACTTTCCTGTCTGAGCCACCAGGGAAGTCCGGGTAATGCAATGTCTCTGCTTTTTAGTATGTTGTCTAGGTTGGTCATAGCTTTTCTTCCAAGGAGAAATCGTCTTTTAATTTCATGGCTACAGTCACCATCTGCAGTGATTTCAGAGCCCAGAAAAATAAAGTTTCTCGCTGTTTTCATTGTTTTCCCATCTATCTGCCATGAAATGATGGGACCAAATACCATGATCTGAGTTTTCTGAATGTTGAGTTTAAAGCCAACTTTTTCACCCTCCTCTTTCACTTTCATCAAGAGGCTCTATTTCTTTTTCACTTTCTGCCATAAGGTTGGTGTCATCTGTGTATCTGAGATTATTGATATTTCTCCCAGCAGTCTTGATTCCTGCTTGTACTTCATCCAGTCCAGCATTTCTCATGATGTACTCTGAATATAAGTTAACTGAACTGGGTGACAATATACAGCCTTGACGTACTCATATACTCCTTTCCTGATTTGGAACCAGTCTGTTTTGCCATGCCCCATTCTAAATGTTGCTTCTTGACCTGCTGCATACAGATTTCTCAGGAGGCAGGTCAAGTGGTCTCATATTCCCATCTCTTTAAGAATTTTTCACAGTTTTTTGTGATCTACACAGTCAAAGGCTTTGGCATAGTCAATGAAGCAAAAATAGATGTTTTTCTGGAACTCTCTTGCTTTTTGGATGATCCAAAAGATGGTGGTAATTTGATCTCTGGTTTCTCTGCCTTTTCTAAATCCAGCTTTAATATCTGGAAGTTCACAGTTCATGTAATGTTGAAGCCTGGCTTCAACAGGAGAATTTGGAGCATTACTTTGCTAGCGTGTGAGATGAGTGCAATTGTGCGGAAGTGTGAACATTCTTTGGCACTCTCTTTGTGATTGGAATGAAAACTGACCTTTTCCAGTCTTGTTGCCACTGCTGAGTTTTCCAGATTTACTGGCATATTGAGTGCAGCACTTTCATGTTTTAGGATTTTAAATAGCTCAACTGGAATTCCATCATATCCACTAACTTTGTAGTGATGTTTCCTAAGGCCTACTTGATTTTGCATTCCAGGCCGTCTGGCTCTAGGTGAGTGATCACACCATCATGGTTATCTGGGTCATGAAGATCTTTTTTTGTGTAGTTCTTCTGTGTACTCTTGCCACCTCTTTTTAATATCTTTGCTTCTGTTAGTTTCATATCATTTCTACCCTTTATTGTGATCATCTTTGCGTGAAATGTTCCCTTGGTGTCTCTAATTTTCTTGAAGAGATCGCTAGTTTTTCCCATTCTATTGTTTTCCTCTATTTCTTCGCATAAATCACTGATGAAGGCTTTCTTATCTCTCCTTGCTATTATTTGAAACTCTGCATTCAAATAGGTATATCTTTCCTTTTCTCTTTTGCCTTTTGCGTCTCTTGTAAGGCCTCCTCAGACAACCATTTTGCCTTTTCACATTTATTTTTCTTGTGGATGGTCTTGATCACTGCCTCCCCAGATAACCAAATAGAGCTCAACTTTAAAAATAAATAAATAAATCTGAAATTGTGTGTGGTGGGTTGGTTTTGGAATAATATCTTAGTCTATTCTATTTGAACAGCTTATTATTTATATTCTATATCATATTCTTTATTCTTACCTTTGTTTTCCTGAATCATTCACATGCTGATTAATATAAACCATGTTTAAGCTCAAATGAATTAATACATCTGAGAAATTATACAATACAGCTATTTTAATTTCAAATTAAGGGCTAATCTTAAACAGAAATCTTGAAGACATACAGAGCCCGTTCTCTTTCTCTGTGTCTTGGTCTGCTTGTTTCTCTCAGTCACTTCCTTATTCATGAATATAGACACGCATCTGCTTTTCATTTTCATAAAAAGTTGGCCCTATCACCAATAATATCAAAAAAGCTTAAACATTCCATACATTTTATAAAAAGTAAAGGCTCTTGTTTTGTTTGAGGAGATCACATTTAATTTTAAATAATTCATATCCATTACATATAAAATATCTTAGATATTATACTTAAAACCAGCAATATGCTTGCAGATAAGGATTCTAGCATAGAAAAGCTTTTAATTTGGTAGGAGAGATAGGCAAGCATATAACTAAGTTTAAAAGAAGTCAGTGTGATATGCATTCCAAATGGGGTTTAAAGGAAATTGCCATGTGTTCAGGGTAGGAAGAGTGATTCATTCAGTATGAAGGCATCAGGAAAGATTCACAAATGCATTCCATCATCATTTGTGTGACATGGCTGGGGAGCACAGTATCATTTATGTTCTTTATTTTTGACTTCTAACTAGGCTCTAATTAATTTCCAAGGGACTCTCTGCTTGGATCAGCTCTTCACTCCAAAGAACAACCTCTGACCCCACCTCTCAACCTTTTAATTGTTTGTGCATTGATTGCTCAGAAAGCTTTTGACCAAATGATGAGTAGTTATCCATTCCTCAACATTTCCTGGGCACTGAGTTTTCTGTTCACATTTTCTGTTCATTAGGGATTTAAATGAAGGCACAAACCATATTTTTCAAAAGTGGCTATCTTCTGTTTCTTTGTTTTACATTCAAACCATTTCTCTGGACAGATTTTGTTCCATTATTTCATTAATTTATAGACAAAAGTTTTAATGATATAAGCAAATCCATATGTCCTCAGAAAAAAGGAAAATGTGTGTGTGTGTAAGCACAATACTTTGTACTATCTTGTTTGTAAGGAGGTAGATGTACAAATAATACAATACATAACTTGCAGCAAAACAAAATTGAATTGAGCTCAGATTTAACAGGTGACCATCTATAACTATTTGGGGAGAATTTTTTTCTCTCTTCGGCCGCATCCCACCCGAGACATGGTGGGCACTTTACAGCTGCAGACTGTAGAGCTTTAAACAGTCAATGTTCACTCAAAGATTTGTTGTTTAAATAAAACTGTAGTGTCTGTGCTCTTATATTTTGGAACTACCAGGAAGACATTTGAATTTGGTTAATCTTCAGAGAATCTAAAGTTAGTTGGTTATAGATGTAAATATACCATAGCCCACTGAATGTCATGTTTCCCCTTCTTCTTCCTAGTCCGCTGCCCCTTCAGATGTCTTCTTCCTCTGTACACCTCAAAGTACCTAGGTTCCTTTTCCTCCTCTTCCTCCTGCTTTCCTCCCACTCTCCCTTTAGGGCCTCACTGTGTGGTCCTACTTTGTACACGAGCTGGTAAGTTCCGTTTCATGCCACTGGTGCTTTGATTGGAGTTAGTGGACCCGTCAGCATGGAGCTCCTAAGACACTCTGCTTTACTCCATACAGAGCATAAGTTCAATCAATTACTGTGTGTAGATATTATCTTCTCAATCAGGAGTTAAAACGGAGTGGTTCCAAGGGCGGGAGACAGAAAACCTCTGTCCATTCTACCACATTTGCACAGATTCTACATGATACATTAGAGCCATGAAAATTATGTGTTCAGGAATTACAATATCATGAGAGCAAGCTTATATTATAATATTAGATTTAAATAGCAAAATTAAAAAATTGTATATAAAATAGAACATCATAATTATAGAAACATTGGTTAAAGACAAAATAAGAAAGAAAAGAAATTGAAAAAGAGACAATTAAAATATGAGATGCTATCAGTATTCGTTCGGTACTATAACACTGTGATGAAAAGTATGGGTGCCTTTTTTCTGCCTTTTCTCTTTTGTTTTTCTGTATCTCTCACTCTTTGTCTCCCTTCCTCCCTCCCTATCTGGAATTCATAAATCAAAATGCCTACCTGAGTAATGGCGTTATTGAAGAATGAAATCTCTTAGCAATATACATTATTTTATAAGCAATTTATAAGCAATTTTTACTAATTCATTTTGTTTTAAGAATGCACACTTTGATTTCATCACACTGATGTATGTGATAACACTATTTGTTTAAAATGTTTCTTACTACTACTACTACTACTACTACTACACATGAAGCATATACACACTAGAGCTTTTTTCTAAGTAATAATTATAGAAAAAAGTCAACTTGCATTGCATGAATTGTATACAAATACATTGCTGCAAAGGTTAAAACATTATCCAGGTATTATCAATATAGTGCTGATTAATTGTTTCTACTTTTGGAAATAAAATGAATATGTCAGCTGGAAAGAAAGAAGAATGATTTGAGGAGTGATTTAAAATATGATTCAGGTAGTAGAAGGCAAGAATTCCTTCTGCTTTCTTTCTTAAATTCATCTTCCCCCAGTGGCACAATACTGACTAGAAAGGCTTAGAAATCTTTGTGAAGGTAAGAAGAGGAAAAAAAAATCCTTCTACAGAATCGTACTTTCTAAGTTTTCATCTGCACGATGCTTTCCTTCCCCTTGATATTATGTGTTGAGGACAACTGAATTATGACTTTGGCTTCCAGTCAGATCCTGTTGAGTTACAGAAGATAAATTGATGAACAATGCTAAAGTTAAGGCTCATAATTCAGTTGTCCAAAGTACATCCTGCAAAAGCAGTTTGTATAAGCAATAAAAATTGAGGGAATGCTGCCAGGACTGCTCCTTTTTCCATTTTGTTTTGGTTCTTGGAGAGAGCTTTGCCCAGTAAATGTGTTTTGCATTCTTTGAATTTATTACTTTTTGAGCCAAAGCTTGAAACTGGCTGGGTTTCCAAATTTGATGGTTTATTACCTATAGAAAAATTCAGACTTCTTTAAAATCAAATAAAGGATGCTTTCATGCAGTAACATTTCAGGCCCAGAATTTGTGCAAGGAACTCTGACTTCTCCCCTGTATAGTTAATCCACTCATAAAATCTTACATTTATTCAACTCCACACTTTGCACAGGATTAAATGATATGTTTCATGTACATTTTAGTGGCTAAACTACAAACTTTAACAACTTTAGTATTCACTTTTGTGTCTCATGTTAAGCATAGGGCCTAGCACATAGTCTAAGCACATAATCAATACCCAGTAAATATTTGAGTATTAACTATAATACTCAATAAATATTATTTAGTTTCTATTATGTACCAGGCAATGTAATTGTCATATAGGAATAACAACAGCAAAAAGAAACAGCTTTTACTGAATTGTTAATATGTTCTGAGAATTATATTAGGTAGTTCATACTCATTTAGTTTCCAAATTAAGTTTAAAAGATTGGAGTCATCACTCTTTATGTTTTATAGATAAAGATGTAGAAGTTAAGGCAGGTTAAATAATTGTCCTAAGTTGCAAAACTAAGTGGCAGAATTAGAATATTACACAACATTGGTTTTTGCATCACCCTGGTGGTTCAGACAGTAAAGAATTTGCATGCAATGCGGGAGACCTGGGTTCAACCCTGGGTTGGGAGCATTTCCTAGAGGAGGGCATGGCAACCTACTCCAGTATTCTTGCCTGGAGAATCTCCATGGACAGGGGAGCCTGGCAGGCTACAGTCCTTGGTGTCACAGAGAGTCAAACATAACTGAACAACTAAGCACAGCACACACATTTAGTCATTATAGTAAGTACACCAGTAGATATTATTACACACTTATTTCTAACATGGTAATACTGAATCAAAGTCACTGCATTTTTTTTTTTAAATAGAAGAGGTGAAGAAAATAATTTTTGGTGGTTTTAAGGGGATTTTAGAAATTAAACCCTCATTCATTAGAAATTAAACTCTTCCCAGTTTAATTTCCAGAAGAGGTTAAGAGATACACAAAAATGATGCAAAACAGAAAGTAGCAAATGCTATGAAAAAAATGTAGACAGCACATTTTATGGGAGCTTTGAGAGAGGAGGTAGAATCGTGAAGTACTTCACAGAAGAAGCAGCATTCAAAATTTCCTTGAAGCACAGGTGGATCTAGACATAAAAATGATGTAAATAGCAATAAATCATTGACTCAAAAGATTGGGTTGGAGCATTTGCTTTGTAAAGGAGAGAGAAGAGAGATCACTAATGCTAAGAATGTCAGTGATACAGTCCCTCAAAGTTTAAGTTTTTTAAGGAAAAAGTTCATATAGATTCTAATATATGATGTACAGCAAATCAACTTTTTTCAAGTTCTTTCTGTAAATAAATTTTAAAAGATGAAGCAAACTGACATTAATTGAACATCTATTCTGTGGAGGGCCCTGTAATAGGAACAGGGGTGAGGGGAGAGGGGGAAGGTACACCAAAAACATTGGCAGAATGGCTAACCTGGAGGTGACTCATGCGACTGTGATCAGTGGGAGAGCAAACCTTCAGCCAGAACAAAATAAAAAGCTAAGTGGCCCGTACAAAAATTCAATTTACAACTGGCCTCATTAGTGCCATGTTCTAGCTAATTGGGCCGTATGTTAATGCACTGGGCATGCAGTAATGTTGGAAGATAAATGAAAAAGCACTCAGTCTTCCAACTTCACTATCATGGATATATAGAGTACCAGATGGTGGCATGTTATAAATGGAATGAGTCATTCTGGAGGCACATCTGAAGTATCAATAAATACAGGGTTCATGTAAACAGAAGTTTATCTGCAAGCACCTTCTCTAAACACAGGTGGAGAAAGGAGTCAACAATGATTTTGGACAGAGCACTGGACTGAGAATCTGGAGACTGGAGGTTTAACACTGCTGACTACATTTACACCTATTCCTCCCTCTTTGGAATCCACTTCCCCAGAATTTTGTAAGCCTGACTCCTTCTCAAGTTCTGTTTATCACTGCAGTTATCTGCCCTCAGACAACTTTCCCTAATAGGCTTAAAGTAAATCTTCCTTCGTATTCTGTCTCACTACTGTATTATGTGTGTGTGTTACTTGCTCAGTCCTGTCTGACTCTTTGTGACCCCACAAACTGTAGCCCGCTACTGTATTACTTGTGTGTGTTACTTGCTCAGTCCTGGCGGACTCTTAGTGACCCCACAAACTGTAGCCCGCCAGGCTCCTCTGTCCATGGGGATTCTCCAGGCAAGAATACTGGAGTGGGTTGTCATTNTGTCTGACTCTTTGTGACCCCACAAACTGTAGCCCGCTACTGTATTACTTGTGTGTGTTACTTGCTCAGTCCTGGCGGACTCTTAGTGACCCCACAAACTGTAGCCCGCCAGGCTCCTCTGTCCATGGGGATTCTCCAGGCAAGAATACTGGAGTGGGTTGTCATTTCATTCTCCAGGAGATCTTCTTGACACAAGGATAGAACCTGGGTCTCCCTCATTGTAGGCAGATTCTTTGCCATCTGAGCCACCAGGGAAGCCCCACTACTGTATGGTTTCCTCCAAATAGACAATTTTTAAAAAACTTGTTCATTATGTTTCCTACACTGCAATCTAAGCTCCATGAAGGGAGGGATTTTATCCTATTTTATTTACCAGTGTATCTCCAATGTCTAAAATAATACCTGGTGCATGGCAGATGCTCAGTAAATATGTGTGATTAGTGAAATTATGGCTTTGCCCTCTACTGTCTGACTTAAGACATTTGGTTTATATAATATTGTTATTATTAGTGAGGATAAAAATAGCAACACTATATGCTGTTATAGAGATCAAAATTTGTCAAGTCATGTGGAAGCCTTTCAAAATTTGTATGGGATAATAGAACATGAGTTTGTCATTTTCAGTAAAAGAGAAGAGTCATAGGAAGATAAAACTTAGTGATCAAAAGGAGATACTGGTTTTT
>SJYX01006689.1:0-34969 GCA_006410675.1 Oreotragus oreotragus | reverse complement strand
GGGTGGGTGGGTGTGGGTGTTTGCCTTCTTGCTTATTTTGTTACTCATTGAGAACTGCCACAAGAGTCAATATTAAAAAAAAAAATAGTGTTGGGACTTTCTGAGTGGTTAAGAATCCACCTTCCATGCAAGGGCCATGGGTTTGATCGCTTGTTGGGGAACTAACATCCCACATGCCATGTCTCAGGGCAGCTAAGCCCATTCTGCAACTAGAGAGTCCACATGCTGCAACTAAGACCCCACATGGTCAAATAAATAAATATTAAAAAAAAAATAAAATGTTAAAAACTTACTGTACAGCCAGAATAGGGCCAAGCCCTATTGGTTGACAAAGAGATTTTTGCCATTCCAGCGGCATACAACCTAGAGAAGAATAAAAGTTAATTGAAAAAAAATAGTGCATATTGCTCTCCTATAATAGCTTTCTCCTGAAATAATAAAGATTAAACTGTCTATCATAGATAAGGAAGGAAATGACTTATAAGCAAAAAAGTTCATATATATATTTTATATATTAATACATTATATTAACGTATATATTAATAGTATGCTTGATAATGAAACTAGGAAGACAGAGGTAAAACCAGAGAGCAGGGACATATCCCAGTCAAAATAATGAGGAAATTGGACAGAGGTTGTCTTTCTAAATAACATATAAGAGATATCAAATTGCAAGCATGGAAAATATGAGAAACATAATTTATAGGAAAGGCAGTGGTATAAACTTCCAGGAACCACTGGAGAAAAGATCATTCCTTGAGCACCTATGCTCTGCAACAACAACAAAAAAAAGGTATTATATTTTATTTATCTTCTGGAAAACTTGCACTGCAGGTATCATTTGTAGGAGTTTACAGAAGAGCAAACTGTGACTTACATAGTTTCATTGATTTGTCAAAAGCCACAATGTTACTGTGCTAAACAGCCTTTTTTTTTTTTTTTTNAAGCTGAAACTCCAATACTTTGGCCACCTGATGTGAAGAACTGACCCATTGGAAAAGACCCTGATGCTGGGAAAAAATTGAAGGCAGGAGGAGAAGGGGAAGGCATAGGATGAGATGGCTGGATGTCATCACCTACTCAACGGACATTAGTTTGAGTAAACCTGGGAGTTGGTAATGGACAGGGAGGCCTGGTGTTCTGCAGTCCATGGGGCTGCAAAGAGTTGGACACAACTGAACGACTGAACTGAACTGTACTCTCACTCAAACCCCACTCCTATCCAGACTAGCTCATGACATTGAGCATAGGACCATGTGCTATATGATAGATCTTTGTTGGTTATCCATTTTAAATATAGCAGTTGGAGTGTATACATGACCTTCCCAAAGTCCCTAACTATCCCTTCCCCCCAGCAACTATAAGTTCATTTTCTAAGTGTGTGATTCTCTTTCTTAAAAGCCAGTTTTTAATGTTAAGGAGGTATGTGCTAAGTCGCGTCAGTCGTGTCTGACACTTTGCAACCCTATAGACCATAGCCTGCCAGGCTCTGCTGTCCATGGGATTCTCCTGGCAAGAATCCTGGAGTGGAATCCTGGAGTGGACCCTAGCAATGCCCTTGCCCATCTCCAGGGGATCTCCCTGACTCAGGGATTGAACCCATGTCTTCTGCCCTGGCAGGCAGGTTCTTTACCACTAGTACCATCTGGGAAGCCATAAGGAGGTATAGGAGTTTAGAACACTTTTACAAAAACAGGGCTTATTTACATTCATATCGCTTTTGTAGGGGGATTCCCTAGTAGCTCAGCTGGTAAAGAATCTGCCTGCAATGCAGGAGACCCTGGTTCGATTTTTGGGTCGGGAAGATCTGCTGGAGAAGGGATAGGCTCTCTACTCCAAGATTCTGGCCTGATGACTGGGACGGACTGAGCAACTCTCACTTTCACTTTTGTAGACTTGCAGCCCAGCATCTTTGTATAAACCCTTGCCTATCTAAAAGTACACCAAAATGAGTCTGATGCCTGAAATTTTTATGGTACTGCAGTAATTTGAAAATAGTCAGCTTCGAAAGGGGATTGCAAAACTTTTACCATGACTAGTCCATGTGGCAATTTCTCAGGAAAAGCTCAAGAAAAACACACTGAAAACCCTACTGTATGCTGTGAATTCCCAAGAAATACAGTGCTATCATTGTAATGCAAGTTTCTTTCTATTTTTCTGGGTTGATATCTTAAAAATCTAATTTGGAAGAAAAATTTGTGATTAAGTACACTTATTTCACACTTTAAACAATAGCAGTTTAACTGAAAAATTTATCACTCTGATAACAGAAATCATAAAATTAGTTAAAAAGACAAACAAGAGTCAGAAAATAAGATTGTAAGATTTTTAGCATTTTTATGCTTTACAATTAGTATTGTTTTGTTTTATAGACACTCATGCAGCATTGTTTGCTGATGTTTATTTAATAAGTATGCACATATTCTTCATGTAGCGGAACTTGTGCTAAATGCCAAGGATTTCATGATGCATGTGAAAGTCTCTGTTCCTATGAAGCTTATAGTCCAGTGAGTAAGACAGAAATAAATAATTCCAATTTAGTATATTAAGAAGCACAATGACCTTGGACAAAAGCTGCCCAATTTTGACTGATGGCTTCAAAGAAGACATACCATGAAAAGTTTTTCCTTGACTGAAGGCAACAGACAAAGCGGTAATGCAGATGTCGCCGCCTTTGCCATAGCAAGATGTGGCAGAGCACTCATGAAAAGAGAACAGATCTGTGTGGTTGAAGCTTTATCATCTGCCTTGGAGCAAAGAAACCTGACTGAGAAGAGGTTCAGCTACCAGTACTGAAAGGCCACAGACGCCATGCCCCTGCATTTGAATCATCATCTCATCTGTAATTGGAGCTCACAGAGTCACTTCCTTTTAGAATTTTCCTGTATAATCTATAGCTCTGTCAAAGATCCAGAGAAAGCAAGTTGAAGCAAATGCAATACAGGATTGAATATTTCAGTCAGGAGAAAATAACATGACAGAGTTAAACAGTGTGTGGTTGAACAGAAAGCATTAGCAATGATTATATATCAGTTTGAATTTTATGTTTATAAGACAGCAGATATAGATAAATCTGATTTTTATCACCTGTGACATTTTCAAACAATGAAGTATGCCTTTATGAAGTTTTTAACATCTTTCAGAACTTGCAGTTGTGACTCTTGCAGTGTCAGTGGTCTACAGGAAGCTCTTGCATGCCAGTGCTCTAGACTTCAGGGAATCATTCATTGTCTACAGTCTTAAAAACAATCTTAGGGTTCTAGGGTTTTTTCCTTGATAACTGTGATATATAAGTTTTCATTAACTGTGCCGAAGATGAGACAGATAAACAAGCAAAGACATCCCTCCATTTCTTCTTTCTTTTTGCTATTCTCCCTTCATTCTTCTTTCCCTCCTTTCTTTCCTTCTTCTGAGAAGAAACCTACCTGTTTCTGAGAACCTACCAAGTGACTGGCATGGCTGTCATGAGTGACTAAAGTACAATCTCTGTCCTCAGTTAGGTTACATTCTGAAGAAGCTGTGATGCAGTAAAAGGCCTATACAGTAAAATACAATTCATAAAATGATGTTGGATAAGTATTATGCTTTGAAAAGATCTGTTAGGGCCATTCCCAAACACAGAGACCAACTTATTCTGGTTTGCCCCACACTTTTGTACTTTTAGGGTCTAGAAGTCTCATGTCCCAGCAGTACTCCCAGCACCTAATAAACTAAGTCAATTGGTCACTGTACGTTTCATGAGCACCTTGCCATATGTATATAGAGCATCACCTGTGAATACAGTGCAAGACTTTTAAAGGATGTTTTCAGCTTAAGCCTAAACTATATTTACTCAGGATACTGTTCTATCCAAGCTACCCGAAGGGAAGGTTTTTCAGATGTCTTTCTTTGTTTATGTGAACTATCAAAAAGTCTACTGGGAAATAACTTTTCCAGAGGTCAAAAATAATTTAGTCACAACATTGCATTCATGGATAGCAGGGCAGTTGTAGATGTAAGAGTCTAATGTCTGCTAAGGTTTATCTGTAGTCTTAGCTCTGTACATCTGGGAAGGGACATCTCCATGGCTCCTTAGGAAAGCATGGGCAAGAAAAGCTCTAGAGACAGAAGCATTTGGTAAGGTGGTGGAAAGGAGAGATGAGGAAAAGAAGGTTATCTAGAGCAGTAGGACAAAGGGTCAGTAAAAAAGAAATGAATAAATCTTATTATTTACAGCTATGCTGAAATATACAAGAATGAACTGACTAGAATAAAGTCATCAATATTTGTTCAGAATTTACTTATCTAGCAATTTTAATGACCAATTAACAAAATTTATTTATTTACTGTTTTTAAAATAGTATTACAATAAATGATTTAGGATACAGATGTAAAGTGGATACACAAATGTGCTAAGAATTTGCTAAATTCTAGGTCTTATGCTAGAAAATTTGCAAAATTTCTTCTAAATCCTCAACAAATACAATGAAAAATAGATCGTTTTCCCTGTGTAGCAGATCAGGAGACTGAGTGTTCAAAACATGATTTGACTTTTCCAAAGATCACACAACTAATGAATGCCTCCACAAGATTTCACTAGCAAACCTTGGCTAACAACGGTTTTATGAAAAATATGCTGGTGGATGGATATGAACCAAATATTCTGAAAACACTGGAAAATATTTTGCTTACAGTCCTTCAGTATTACTTCATAATGCATCTTTGGAATCCATGTTGGGAAATCTTGCTTTCAGAAACCACTTTATTATAGCTGAGGGTAATCATTGATGAAAATAAAATGATCCTGAGTCAATCAAAATTAACAAGTATATTTTATGAATGCAAAAGCATTAGGATAATTTTATATAACAGTATGAAAAACCTAAAAAGTTTTATGCTCACCATGGGCACTAGAGATGAATATCATTTGAAAGCTTTCCTCTCCCCTGCTGAATTTTTTAGTTTTCAAGGGCAAGCTATCAAAAGAGGAAGAAATGAGAAATCAGAAGGGTAAAAGAAATACTTATACTCAGTGATTCTTAGGAAAGCCATCTTCTAGATGGTAAAACAAGTATTGCGCTAGGTGAAAGGAGATCTGGGCTTTGGTCCCTACTTTTTCACCAACAAACTTTGGTCTTTAGGCTATTCCTTTATCTGCTATGGATTTCAGATGTATATATTAATACCTGTTCTCACTTCATAATTCAGCCTTTATTTTTAAGGACAAATGATAAAACATATATATGTTTGAAAATTCAAAGATAACAGCACACGACAATGAATTTATGTTATTTGAATAATAAAATGTTAATATATAAGAAAATAAAATATCTGATAAATATTTTAATTTTTATATTTTAGAACTCCATTAGAATTCAATAAAATATCTGAGTTTATTATAATTTAATATTGCTATAACTTTTTCTTTAGCATTAAGAACTAATGAATGCCTCCCCAAGATTTCAGTAGAAAACCTTGGCTAACAACGGTTTTATGAAAAATATGCTGGTGTATTTGAACCAAATGTTCTGAAAACACTGGAAAATGTTTTGCTTACAGTCCTCCATAAATGCTTCATAATACATCTTTGGAATCCATGTTCGGAAATCTTGCCTTCAGAAACCACTTTATTATGGCCTGCCTGCCTGGGATTTAAAAATTTAAAGCAAACAAATAAACAAAAACTAGATACTATTGTCCCCCTAAAAGATTTGATTTATTGTATATAATAATTATAACAAGTATTTATAAATTATATATGCTGCTGCTGCTGCTAAATCACTTCAGTCGTGTCCGACTCTGTGCAACCCCNTGGGATTTAAAAATTTAAAGCAAACAAATAAACAAAAACTAGATACTATTGTCCCCCTAAAAGATTTGATTTATTGTATATAATAATTATAACAAGTATTTATAAATTATATATGCTGCTGCTGCTGCTAAATCACTTCAGTCGTGTCCGACTCTGTGCAACCCCATTGATGGCAGCCCGCCAGGCTCCCCCGTCCCGGGACTCTCCAGGCAAGAACACAGGAGTGGGTTGACATTTCCTTCTCCAATTCATGAAAGTGAAAAGTGAAAGGGAAGTCGCTCAGTTGTGTCCGACCCTCAGCGACCCCATGAGCTGCAGCCCACCAGGTTCCTCCGTCCATGGGATCCTTCAGGCAAGGGTATATTACATATATATAAAACATGGTACACATGCCAGGTACAGCTTTGTTCTTTCCAAAATTCATCTCACCTGATTGTGCATTAGCAATGTGACAGTTTTAGTATTTATTTCAATTTATAGAAGTGGAAACAGTCTCAGAGACATACCTGAAGTGAGGTAATGAATCTAGACATCCCTCAGAGACATTGTGGGTTTGGATACTACAACAAAGCAAACATTGCAATGAAGCAAGTCATATTTTTTGGTTCCCCAGAACAAAAAAAGTGTTTATATTATTTTGTTGTTGTTGTTTAGTCGTTTAAGTCATACTATAGTTCATTAAGTGTACAGTAGTGTTATGTATAAAAAATATACATACCTTAATTTAAAAATATTTTATTACTAAAAATGCTAACCGTCATCTGAGCCTTCTATGATCTGTGATCTAAGATCAGTTATCTTTCCATTGTCACAAAGATCACTGATCATAGATCACTGTAACAAATATAATAATAATGAAAAAGTTGAAATATTGTGAGAATTACCAAAATGTGACACAGAAACCTGAAGTGAGCAAATGCTGTTGGAAAAATGGTGGCAATAGACTTGCGTTATGCAGGGTTGTCATAAACCTTCAATTTTTAAAAAAATTAAAAAAGTATGATATCAGTGAAACAGAATAAAGGAAAGCACAATAAAAGGAAGTGTACCTGTATCAAATGGAGCTGAGGTTACAGTAAGTACATCAGAGATCTCACAACATCACTTTTCCATCACACAAAAATGCCTCCCAGTTTATTGCTTAGAGAAAGAGTAAGACCTGAGTGAGGAAACATAGGCTACGTATTCTATAGGCTCTAAAGCAGTGTCCTCTGCTTTTAACACCTGCTGTGCAGCACCCTGTAGTTCAGGGGTTATAAGGCTACACAACGCCCCCTGGTGGTCTAGTGGTAAGGATTCGGTGCTCTCACTGCTTTGGACAGGGTTCATTTCCCGGTCAGGAAAGCCATTCTTCTTGGGCTTCCCTGGTGGCTCAGAGGGTAAAGAATCCACCTGCAATGTGGGAGACTTGGGTTTGATCCCTGGGTTGGAAAGATTTCCTGGATGAGGGCATGGCAACCCACTCCGCTATTCTTCCCTGGAGAATCCCCATTTACAGAGGATCCTGGCAGGCTTCAGTCCAAAGTGTCGCAAACAGTTGGACATGACTGAGAAACTAAGAAATAAGGCTATACACGACACCCATGGCAGATTCATGTCAATGTATGCCAAAACCAATAGAGTACTGTAAAGTAAAATAAAATAAANTACAGAGGATCCTGGCAGGCTTCAGTCCAAAGTGTCGCAAACAGTTGGACATGACTGAGAAACTAAGAAATAAGGCTATACACGACACCCATGGCAGATTCATGTCAATGTATGCCAAAACCAATAGAGTACTGTAAAGTAAAATAAAATAAAATAAATAAATTTAAAAAAAAGAAAGAAAGAAGGATATACAGAGAAGAACAAGAGGGCTCCAGAGAGGCTGCTGCTGTCCACAGGCTTTTTTGATCTTCTTTCTGTCTTTGGTGTGTCCTGGTGAGATTCATTATCATCTTCCTCTGATAGACATGCATATTCAGTTTAGAGCTGGAATGAGGCAGGACTTCCTGGTTGTTTTTGTGACTTTTGCTTACAAGGAGTGTAATCCGGACTGTCTTGCATCTTGCATTTCCAACTTGATTGAAATGTTTTGAACATAGGAATTTGGTTTTATATTTCTTTGCCCACCCACTAAAACTTAACCAATGTAATTCTAAAACTAGGCTATAAGTGTATGTCAGTTGTTTTCATAATGGTGCAATGCTAAAAATAAAGGATAAAAAGAAAAAAAAAAAAAAGAGAAACTTTTGAATTCTCTCCACTTGAAAATGCACTTGCCTTGAGGATGATCTAAGGGATCAAGAAGCTACTGCATGCCCACTGTCACCCCAAATAGAAGTCAAATCTTCAAAGCCTACCCAATATTTAAACTCTGGCAGAAATAGTAAATTAATTTTCTTTGGAAGCAGGATTGTGCATGTTTATTTTGTGATTTAATAAAAAGCTGACATAGCGGTCATTAGCTTCCCAGAGTGCGCTCCATTTAATATGCAAAACACACAGAAATTAACATAGTAATTATGTTAGAACTAACAGGATACAAACATTTTAAATGGATTTAACACATTAAATAATTTCATGTCTTATGTGGCCCTGGTGTCTTTCACAGATGGTCACAACATTTGCTAATTTGTTCTACAGGTAGTGCAAATTAATATGATTTTCTTTGACTCTTATTATTTTTTATCTTTAATAAAGATAGCTTTATTTTTATTTAAAATTATAGCTATTCTGCCTAATGTGTTTTAGGTTCCTTTAGCAAAGAAGATCTATGTTTTGTTTTGTTTTGTTTTTTCAAAATGGTGGCTTTTTTTGAATACAAATTTTGATGTTGAGGAAGAAAAAAGGAAGTTAGTAAAAATATGTCCGTTTGATACTTCAGACTGCACGAATATTATTGTCACTAATTCTAGTCAACTAGAAGTAATTTACTCCTTTGCATAACAACCATTTAAAAACTATTCACAATGTATGCTACATGAGTCTGAGTGAACTCCCGGAGATGGTGATGGACAGGGAGGCCTGGCGTGCTGTGATTCATGGGGTCGCAAAGAGTCGGACACGACTGAGCGACTGAACTGAACTGAACTGCTGACAGTGCAAGGATGAATAGTATGTATTTATTATGTCTTCAGTCTTTACAGTCTGTGTATGTGCACAGTCATTTCTGACTCTTTGCGACTCCATGGACTCTAGCCCGCCAGGCTTCTCTGTCCACGGAACATTCCAGGCAAGAATACTGGAGTCTATAGGAATTGCTAAATAAGACTTACAAAAAGGCTTTTTTCTTTCATCTTAATATTCCAACAAAGGACTATAAATAATATTATGTGGGAGTTAAAGGAAATGAAATATAATTATTACCAGTTAAAATAATATATTTTAATAAAAAGAATTAGTGTTTCTTGGAGAAATACCTGGTTCTAGACCTAGAATGATTGGAGAAGGAAATGGCAGCCCACTCCAGTGTTCTTGCCCGGAGAATCCCAGGGACGGGGGAGCCTGGTGGGCTGCTGTCTATGGGGTCGCACAGAGTCAGACACGACTGAAGTGGCTTAGCAACAGCAGCAGCAGACCTAGAATGGCAATATAAAGAATAATATGGGAACATCTCTTTATATAAAAATTCAAGGATGTAGTCAAAGTCTAATCAAAGTCAAATCAAAACTAAAGGAGTTAGGAGTCCGATTGAAGAGGTCTCATTGGTCAAAGATAAGATAATGCGACCATTGATAGGGATAATAACTACAATGGTTTAAAATTCAAAATATATGATTTAATGGGAGTCATTATTATGAAAACAAAACAAAACAGAAAGTATCATTTCTGACCACCTGTGGAGAATGCTACAGCTTACTCTTTCATAAACTGGTATCAGGGAAAAAATTAAACATTATCCTGATATTATTATACACTCTGTATCTTAGACTAACCATATCGTGAATGAAGGAAAATTTCCCTTAATGGAAACATTCCAGCTTCGAAAAAGAAAAAGAAAAAAAACCAGAAGAATCAGTAGAACTAGAAAGTCTCCATTTTGCAACCCTTAATGATTTTGTAGCCATGGAAGATGTTCATGGATGGCTACCATCATCACTAAATGGGAATTGACAGAAGAACACCGTATCTCCTATGAATTTGTTTAAAAAAGAACAATAAAGATAAATAAAACAAGAATGACAGAACAACAGCAAAAACCTTGATAAAAATTCATGATTTTCAACCAGGTATAATTTTGCCCTTTTTAGGTGACATTTGGCAAAATCTGGAGCCTTTTTTTATTTTTTGTTTTTAATTGTTATAGTTAGAAAGTGCTAAGAGGTGTCTAGAGGAGAGGCCAGGGATGCTGCTAAGCATCACACAATGCACAGGAAGTCTCTCCGCAACAAAGGATTATTCAAACAATAAAAAATGTCAGTAATTCTGAGATTGAAAAACTCTTTTGTAAACCTATGTGTGTTAGTCGGTTAGTCATGTCTGACTTTTTGCAACCCCATGGACTGTAGCCCACCAGGCTCCTCTGTCCATGGAATTCTTCAGGTGAGAATACTGGAGTGGGTAGCCATTCCCTTTTCCAGAGGATCTTCCTGACCCAGAGATTGGGGTCTCCTACAATGAAGGCAAATTCATAACTGTTTGAGACGCCAAGGAATACAAGATGTAGAATATTGTGTTAAATAGTACAGTGTGATTGCACTCAGTAAATCTGGACTGAGGGAAAAACTCTGCAGGGCTAAAGACATGACTCTTCAAAAAGTAAATTACAAAGAGATAAAGGAAAGAGAAGAAAAGAGAGATGCACACACAGATAGAACAGAGATGATCTATAAATTAATAAGATTTGAGATTTATCACCCAATCCTAATATATATAGCCATAAAACCATACTTAAGAGAATACAGTATTAATGGGATAAATTGGAATTTTGGACTGTGATTAGATATTTGAATTGCTAACAAAATATTATTTTTGTATGATAATGATATTGACAATGTTTAAAATATTGAAGCCCTTCTATTGCATAGATGATGCAGAAATTTTTAGAAATAAAATAAAATATATGAAATTTGCCTCAAAATAATCCAAAAATGGGAAAAAATATATTGAATGGAAACATACATGAAACAATGTGATCCATGAGTTCATAAACTTGATGCTGTATGATGGTTATCTAGGAGATCTTTAAAGTACATAATGTTTGAAATTCCTCCAAGGGTACTTATCAAAATAAAGAGTTTATCACACCATTTCTAATGTAGTACAAATCTAAAAAATAATTAACCTACTAATTTAGTAAATTACTCACAGATTATTTTGATCTGATTTACTGGATGGAAACAGTCATTTGAATCAAACACTCTTACATTTTAATTTCAGTTTCACCAATTAATAACTATATGACGTTCAGTTCAGTTCAGTTCAGTCGCTCAGTCGTGTCTGACTCTGTGACCCCATGAATTGCACCACGCCATGCCTCCCTGTCCTTCACCAACTCCCAGAGTTCACCCAAACTCATGTCCATCGAGTCAGTGATGCCATCCAGCCATCTCATCCTTCTCCAGGCAAGAACACTGGAGTGGGTTACCATTTCCTTCTCCAATGCATGAAAGTGAAAATTGAAAGTTAAGTCACTCAGTTGTGTCCAACTCTAAGTGACCCCATGGACTGCAGCCTACTAGGCTCCTCCGTCCCTGTGATTTTCCAGGCAAGGGTACTGGAGTGGGGTGCCATTGCCTTCTACAATATAAGCCGTACCATATGATATTTGTCTTTGTCTGACTTCCTTCATTTAGTATGATAGTCTCAAGGCCCATCTATGTTGCTGCACATGGCATTATTTTTTTCCTTTTCATGACTGAGTAACATTCCGTCTTATATATGTCCCACATCTTCCTTAATACTGTAGATTTTTAATGAAATATTCATGTGTGAGAATTAAGCTTTAACATTCAAAGAATACAAGTCTGCCTTTTTCTTGTCTTTTAACAATGAATTGCCTTCATCTCACAATTACATTGGTCTGACAAATTGTATTCAGTAAATTCTTAGAGACTTTCATTCAGGTATTACTCTATTTCTGTGAAAAGTAGGCCACAGAATTTTCTCTGGCCTTGCCTAATTCATTTTTTCAACAAATAAAACTACTAGTTAGATGTCACCAATCCTGAAGACATCTTGGTGAACACAATAGAAAGCATCTTTCTGTACTCAAAAAATTTATATCCCTCTGAGACCAATAACAAGGCGGTTTCTGTCAATTTTTGGGAACTATGATAAGTAACTAAGTAGGGTGATATGACTGAGGGTACCTGGGGATGGATGGTGGTAGCCATGCTGTTAGATTATCAAGAAAGACCACTCAGAGGAATATGAGCCTGATGGATGAGATAAAGTCAGCCAAGCACAAAGAAGGAGAAAACAGGTGTTCATCAGAAGAGACGGCACCTACAAAGGCCTGGAGGTGTGAGATTGTAGTGTTGGAGGGATATGGAGGGACAGAAATGGCCAGTGTATGGAAGGCATGAGAGGTAGGCCTTGTCAAATCCAGTAGTATCTCACTGACCACTTGTGTATGTCATTCTATGAGAAACAGGTGGTCACTGCAGGGTGGCCTGGGGAATCAAAAGATCACTGTGAACTGATGATCTTGCTTCCTTCTTCATTGAGAAAATTGAAGCAATTATAAGATAAACCCCACCCACTCCCCCCAGTATTTGCACCCACATAGTCTCCTTTCCCTCCATAATGACAAATTATCTGTTCCTGCTCCTTCTGAGTACAAACCCTCCATTTTCGTTCTTGGCTGAAGTCTTTCACATATTCAAGGTCAAAGCTCCAGCCCCATTAACAATTCTGCCCTCCCTGTTGGGCCATTTCTATCAGCATATGTCATTTTATCTTATTTGATTATTAAAAAAAAGAATCCTTTGGCCTCTACGTACCTTCCATCTATTGTTTCACCTTTCTATTTTCCTTCACAGCAAAACATATTGAAAAAGTTGCTTATATTTACCATCTCTAATTCCTCTTCTCTCATCCTTTCACGAATCCATTTGAGTCAGGCTTAGACACTCATCACTTACCTTAAACTTTTATTTCACAGATATGAATGACTGTCATATTGCTAATTCAACTTTTAGTCCTCCTCTTATTAGACTTATCATCATTGAAACATTTGCTTCATTTGACTTCTAGGGCATCAAATGTTCATAGCTTACTGATTGTTCTTTCTCTGTCTCTATGGTTGGTTTTCTGCTTCTATTCCAGACAGCTTAAGATTGACATCTTAGTATTTGGGTCCTTAAATTTTTTCTCTTTTCTACCCACACTCACTCTGTTTTTGCATTCTCATCCATTTCAAGTGTCATCTATATGATGATGATTTTCCAAAGTATATCTCAAGCCAGGATGTCTTGAAATTCCAAAATTTATTCAAATTGCCTAATTGACATCTCCACTTGGTTGTCTAGTCAACATTTCAAATGTGCCATGTCTCAAACATGAATTTTTAATTGAATCATAGTTGATTTATAATGCTGTGTAAGTTTCATGTGTACACCACTGTGATCCAGTTAATATATATATATGTACATGTATTATATATTTTTTCAGATTCTTTTCCTTTATAAGATATTACAAAATATTGAGTATAGATCCCTGTGCTCTACAGTAGTACTTGTTGGCTATTTTAGATATAGTCGTATGTCTATGTTAATCCCAAACTCCTACTTTATCCCTCCCACCTTTTCCCTTTGGTAACCATAAGTTTTTCTAGGTCTGCCAGTTTATTCGTGTTTTGTAAATAAGTTTATTTATATTTTTTTCTTAGATTCCATGTATGAGCAGTATTATATGACATTTGTCTTTCTCTGTGGCTTACATCGCTTAGTATGATAATCTCTAGATCCATCCCTGTAGCTGAAAATGGTATTATTTCATTCTTTTTTTATGGCTGAGTAACACACACACACACCCCCTTTCTCCTCCTGCCTTCAATCTTTCCCAGCATCAGGGCCTTTTCCAGTGAGACAGTTCTTTGCATCAGGTGGCCAAAGTATTGGAGTTTCAGCTTCAGTCCTTCCAATGAATACTCAGGATTGATTTCCTTTAGGTTTGACTGGTTGGATCTCCTTGATATCCAAAGGACTGTTAAGAGTCTTNCCTTCTCCTGCCCCTAGTCCCTCCCAACATCAGAGTCTTTTCCAATGAGTCAACTCTTCGCATGAGGTGGCCAAAGTACTGGAGTTTCAGCTTTAGCATCATTCCTTCCAAAGAACACCCAGGGCTGATCTCCTTCACAATGGACTGGTTGGACCTCCTTGCAGTCCAAGGGACTCTCAATAGTCTTCTCCAGTACCACAGTTCAAAAGCATCAATTCTTCAGCGCTCAGCTTTCTTCACAGTTCAACTCTCACATCCATACATGACCACTGGAAAAACTATAGCCTTGACTAGACAGACCTTTGTTGGCAAAGTAATGTCTCTGCTTTTGAATATGCTTTCTAGTTTGGTCATAACTTTCCTTTCATGGAGTAAGCATCTTTAAATTTCATGGCTGCAGTCACCATTTGCAGTGATTTTGGACCCCCCAAAAATAATGTCTGACACTGTTTTGACATTGGTGCAGTTATTTCCTTCCTATTATCAACATTTTTACTCATTTCCATAATGTAGGATCAAAATGGCTAATATTAATAATGGTTGTATTAAAGATTATAAGTGAAAACTACCTAGATCTGTGCTTGGTACAGAATAGATATGTAATGAATAGTTGCTATTATTACTACAAGCTTTTCAGGAAAAGAGTAAATGTACTGTATTTAAAGCAGTGTTTTGTTAAAATGGTTTATCTTCAGTGTGTCCTTCACTGAAGGAAGTATATTTTAAATTGGTAAAATTGTCCTGCATGCAAAGTTATTTCAGTAGTGTCCAACTTTTGTGATCCTATGGACAGTAGCCCACCAGGCTCCTCTGTCCATGGGATTCTCCAGGCTAGAACACTGAAGTGGATTGCTGTGCCCTCCTCCAGGGTTTCTTCCTGACCCAGGGACCTGAATCTCCTATGTTTCCTGCATTGGCAGGCAGTTTCTTTACCACTAGTGCTACCTGGGAAGCCCAAAAATTGCTCTATGAATGAACAGTAAAATTAGAAACGTATTTTACTTTCATGCAGCTATACTTCCCAAGCATGAATTTCCTTTGCAAATATCAGTGATTCAGTTTGACTTGGTGAAACTGACTGTTTGTGGCTTATGCTGACCTTAAAATCCCTCAACTCTCTTCAATGTGACTAATTATTGATTTTGGGTAAGGACTATTTAATTAAATAGATACCAGGAAGAGATAGCATTTCTGAGTAGAGAGAAATGGCTGAAGGTGATTATTAAATGTTTTCCTTGTGGAATCTTGATAAAGGCATTGTTAATTTATATTTTCTTCTTTAGGACATGCTTGTCTCTTCATTTGTCGTTTTTTCTGACATTGCCACACCATTAGGAGGGTGCCTGTTTATTTGAGATGTCTGACATTTCTCAAAAAGTTGGCTTGACACATGTGCACTAATAAAGCTTAATTATTGAAAGATTAATAGTGCATTGGAAAAGGTCATGTATGAGAAAATGACTTGTATTTAAAACTTATTCAGGTGGTTAAAATAAATTAACCTGAGCATTATCTGCTGGTGTACACTACCACGATCAACTCAGACAGTGATCAATGGTGCAAACCCTCTAAAATATATATATCTCTATATCTATATCTATCTATCTATCTATAAATACAGTGAGAGGCTTCTCTCTTATATTCCACATCCAAGTGGAAAGTTTGGTAAGCAATCTCTTGGAGAGAAGAGCATGTAAGTGTAGGAAGGAAGTGATCTTAGGCAGAGTTCTGACGCAGAGAAAGAGAATACCACAAAACAGATGGTATAAAGGTAGAATTACCAGAACTAACCCCTAGGCTGATGTCTAATAACTGACACTTATTAGCTGAGTTAAGGTAAATGAATGCTTATTATTGAGCATTCTTCATCATCTGCCCACTGTTTATTGTGACCTTACATTTATGTAAGAATTATGACTTAAGTAATCATGTTAAGATAATTAAGAATAACAAAAAAGAAAATCACTCAACCAAAATAAATAGCAAGACATCCTGCTTGTTAAGTACCTACTGTGTATTAGGCATTCTCAGTATCAAGTTCTGCACATTTTCTGATTTTCTGGAACCATGCATTTTAATATTTCTAAACATGTATGTGCTATGGGCAATGTTTCAGACAAAGTATAAGGAGAAATTATTACTTGAGGATAGTGAGGAAATAATATTTACATATCATATAGAATCCAGTGGAATTTATAAATGGAGTTTTCCTACTTTAATAGTAATGAGAATGTTTATGCTTTAATTATGTTTTATTAAGTTTGACTGGATGGCAGTACTCTGTAGTATTGGGAAGGAAAAAAGTTCTTGGCCCTTAAAATATTTTTTTCCTGTGATCTAAGTCTAGCATATATGCCCTTAGAAGTGTAGGAATTTTAGAAAATAATCAGATAAATATAGGTNTTTAATTATGTTTTATTAAGTTTGACTGGATGGCAGTACTCTGTAGTATTGGGAAGGAAAAAAGTTCTTGGCCCTTAAAATATTTTTTTCCTGTGATCTAAGTCTAGCATATATGCCCTTAGAAGTGTAGGAATTTTAGAAAATAATCAGATAAATATAGGTTCACATTCATACACTGCTATTGTACTTAAAACTGTATTTTATTAAATAAATTGCAGAAAATTCTAGCAATGGAATAAAAAAGGATATTTATGCTTTATATTCACTAAAAATATTATTGTGTATTCAATAGGTGCCAAGAATCTATACTGAGTGTGAAGGATATATCAGTTAAAATTAAAATAATAATATAGATACATATTTACATGGTGAACTGCATAGAATATGTTGTGAATGAAAAAACATATAAATATATCATGTGTATTGTTTTTGATTCACAGTTAGATATAAAGCTTATGTTGAATGCACTGAGATATAAATAATAGTGATCCATAATCACTGGATTATTTTATGGATTAACAGTGATTATCACTGTCCCATGTTAGGTCTTAATGGCACCCTAGCTTTTCCATTTCTGAATCTTTTTTTTTTTTTTTTTTAATTTATTTATTTATTTATTTATTTTTTTTGTATTTATTTATTTTTTAGAGCACATCAGAAATAAACTCTGGAGTTTATTAACTGCTAGAGCACAAACTGGGAAGCATGTATTGCTTATTGACTTATAGTTTTGTAATGTGTTTTCCATAATTTAGTAACACATATTGTTAAAAGGTAGAGTATATCAGTAATCAAAACCAGAGTCTTCACCTGAGGCCTTTCATGCCCCTACCTAATTCTTCCAAGAGTAAAGGATGTCAAGTATTTGAGCTCAGATGAGATATTATCCCCATTTCAAGTGGCTGACATATTTTAGATATTGTCTCTCTGAAAAAGGCTTGAAATTCGGAGACTCTCGGTCTGCTCTATGTTAAGTAGAAGGTATAAGCAAGAGATGATTTTACTCTCCAGAGGCAGTGAAACAAACTTAGGGAGAGCATCATGCTTCAAGTCTGAATTCCCACTTTTGTTGTTGTTTGTTTGTTTTATTTTGTTTTTGTTGTTACAAAGCAAAGTAATTCATTTCTTTACCAAGGTCTTCAACTGCCAACTTCTGTGAAATTTCTATTGCCTTCTTCCTCCTTCTATTTCTTCATGCAGTTTAGAAATAAAACCTTTTCAGTCTGATTTTTCAACCCGTTGAAATTATTGGAAATTGAAGAGTGTTATACTTTTATCTTCTATCATTCACATGTTTAAGGCCCCACCAGTACTCTGATGTAATTTGTTCTATATGGATATTTCATCATATGATGCACATAATCTGTTTTCACAACTAAGTTATTCCTTTAATAGATTCAGTATTTTCTCCCTGTGTGTGAATGATAAAAGTATTTACTTTGATCACATTGCTACAGATAGAAGAGCTTCCATAAGGAACCTCTCCGGGAGGCTCATTATTAATAACTTATGAATGTTTCAGCCTGAGTCTCAGACTCTCCAATTTCAGTCATTGCTTTTTTCTGATATAATGGTGAAAGTCAATTACTTCTTAAATTTTGTCATTTTTACTGCTTGACAGGAACCACCTACTTCAATTAAAACATAACCATTCTTTTATGTAAGATTCATTTATTTCCACATCCATAATTACTCAAAGATTCTTTCCTCTTGTAGAGTCTTCTGCCAGTCCTCTTGGATCCATTCATTCCCTACATAATTTTCAAAGTTTATTTTAATTATTTCTCTGCCAAAATACTCTTTGATCATAGAGATGCTATACTTCCTGAGGTTTATTTTAGTTTCATGGTATCTTATATCTTTAATCATTCACAATATTTCACTATATAGTACTCAGACTGATCTTGTAAAATCAGATCAGGTAGCCTTTCTTACATATATCCTTCAATGGCTGCCCACAATTACTCTATCAATTATCTCTTTCTGCATAAAATCGGCAGCTTAAAATAACAGCCATTTATTATTTCAAAGTTTCTGAGGGTTAGAACTCAAAGCGTGATTCAGCAGTGAGTGCTCTGAGTGCTCTACTTTGAGATCCCTCATGAGCCTGTAATCAAGGTTGGCTAAAGCTGGGATCTCATCTGAAAGCTCAGCTAAGGAAAGATCTGCTTTAAAGATTGCACGGCTATTGTCAGCTTTCAGCTCCTTACAGCCTACTGGACTAACAGCTTTAGTTCCTTGTTGGCTGTTGGTGAGTGACCATCCTCACTTCCTATCTGACTGTTTATTGCCCTCAGTTGGTTGCCATATGGGCTGCTCCTGTATGGCCTCTCGCTTTATCAAAGTCAGCAAGGGTGAGAATCAATAGTGAGAATCTGCCAGCAAGACAGAAGTTACGATTTTATAGCAAAAAATCACTAAAATTACATCCCATTAAATTTTCTGTATTCTGTTCATTAAAAGCAATCCATAGCTCCCACCCACTCTCAAAAGGAGAGGCCGAACACAGGGCATAAATGCCACATGGTGACAGCTTTGGGGGCTGTTTGTCTAACACACTTAACTTCAATCTCATCCTTGAATAATGCACTTTCAGTAGACTTCAGAGTGTTTGCAAGAGTTCTTCTGTTTCAAATGTCCTTTCACTGACTCTGCAAAGCTAAGTGTCTCCATTTTACTTTTTAGTTCAAATGCCATCTCTTTAGATAGGTCTTGGGTTACCATTCTTGGACTTTATTACTGGTACTTAATACTTCTTCCTGAATGAATACATGAAAAGCTACCTTCCCCTGATGTAGTACTGCATTCAGTAGAAAATGGGGTTTGGATATGCATTTTTGTGTAACCCTAGGTAATTTTATTTTCGAACACATTTTATATTTATTCTCAGATGAGAGTGAAAAATCCCAAGGAGGCAGCAGAAATTGCCTTAATTTTATTTAGAATGGAAAGAAATCAGACTGACTCTTAACAAGATGTAATGGATAGTGCAGATCATTTGAATCCCTACAAGTTGGAGTGCTTGAAATATAGATTCTTCCATTATTAGGTTAACATTTGTCTCCAGGGCTTGATAATGGTATGTGAACATTGTTCGAGAAATATACATTGTATACAAAGAATAAAAGAAGAAAGGAAATGAGGGAGTAAAGGGAAAGAGGGATCGAGGGAGGAAAGGAAGAAGTAAGAAAGAGAAGATAGAAGTACATTTTCTGTTTCCTCATTTATTGAATAGGTTTAAACACACACTCTCAGTAGATAGAACTGTTGAGCATAGAAGGAGAAATAATAATTATTGTATTATACAATTTATAAAAGATAGAGTTAATGGCAATCTGTGGATGGTAATAGTCTAATATCCTATACTCAGAGTGTATCGTATTTGTGGAATCCAATGTTAAATTTCACAGAATATTGAAAACCTCCCCAGTAAGACACAGCATAGTAATTGATCTCTATTATAGTAACTCTGGTCATTAACACACACTTTAGTGTTTTCTATGCTTGTCATGTTTGTAAGTTTCTGGCCATTTTTAAAAGCTGAGTATTTTTTATTAGAACCAAACATCTGACTGTATATTCTGCTACATCAGCAGCAACAATGAGTCAGTCTCTTTCATAATGCTGGTGTCAGATAAGAAGACCCTACATTAGAGCCAACATATCTATCAACAAATTGAGTTATATTTCAAGTTTATGATTTAGCTTTTAGAATATTGAAAACTCTAAGATAAAAACTGTGTCATAATGGGATTCTTTCATATTGGAGGATTTGTTTAAAATACTATAAATTATTCTGTGTCTTTCAGCCCAATTTTTTTCATTTCACTGTTTCATATATTATTATTATTATTTTGCTATTTCAAGCTCACTTCTTCAATTGTTCTGGTCAAAGAACTCACCCCCTTTCACATTGCTCCAGGGTTTCCTACACCTCTCAAAATAGGTGTAGGAAATACACCTGTATTTGGGAGAAAATACACCTCCTAAATACCCTCAAGTAAGTAATCATTCAAATAATACATACGTTCTAATACATTGGTTAGATGGAGGTGGATTTCATGCACTTTTAACATAGATGAGTATATTCTTTACTTTTATTTCTCATTTATACATTCATACAAATATCTAGGACTAGTCTAGGAAATAATTTAATATGAAATCAGGATTTCTCATTATTTCTAATCTTACAATATTTTCATTTATAATAACATTCCTGACATTAAAGAACTTACCATATGACTTTATAAATCTGATTTCCATCTGTTTGTTTGAAGGATTTACTAAGTAATAATGCAAATATGATTATCTAATATGTATTTTCTCTTGGATACAAACTGGTTTCTACTGTTCCTTCTGTTTGGACCCACTGTTGTATTTTCGGTTTCTCCCACCTTCAGATAACCTCTGTTCATCACAGTTTTCACCTTGAGTGTTATTTCTTTTTAAAAAATCCCTTTTTTATCCTAAAGCTTGTATTCAGTTATTAATCATAATTTTCTACAGTTACTATAACAAATTACTGCAAACTTCGTGGCTTGTTGGGTTTTCATTCATTCAGTCAGTCATGTCCAACTCTTTGAGACCCCATGAACTGCAGCATGCTAGACTTCCTTGTCCTTCACCATCTCCCAGAGCTTGCTCAAACTCATGTCCATTGAGTTGCAGATGCCATCCAACCATCTCATGCTCTGTCGTCCCCTTCTCCTCCTGCCATCAATCTTTCCCAGCAGCAGGGTCTTTTCTAATGAGTTGGCTCTTTTCATCAGGTGGCCAAAATATTGGAGTTTCAGTTTCAGCATCAGTCCTTCCAATGAATATTCAGAATTAATTTCTTTTAGGATTGACTGGTCTAGATCTTCTTGCTGTCCAAGGGACTCTCAAGAGTCTTCTCCAACACCACAGTTCAAAAGCATCAATTCTTTGGTGCTCAGCTTTCTTTATGGTCCACCTCTCACATCCATACCTGATGCTGGAAAAGCCATAGCTTTGACTATTTGGACCTTTGTCGGCAAAGTAATGTCTCTGCTTTTTAATATGCTTTCTGGGTTTGTCATAGTTTTTCTTTCAAGGAGCAAGCATCTTTTAATTTCGTGACTGTAGTCACCATCTGCAATGATTTTGGAGCCCAGAAAGGAGCCCAGAAAATAAAGTCTGTTACTGTTTCCATCGTTTCTTCATCTATTTTTCATGAAGTGATGTGACTGGGATACCATGATTTTAATTTTGTGAATGTTGAATTTTAAGCCAGCTTTTTCACTCTTCTCTTCCACCTTCACAAAGGGTCTCTTTAGTTCCTCTTCACTTTTTGCTGTGAGGGTGCTGTTATCTGCATATCTGACATTAATGATATTTCTCCCTGCAATCTTGATTCTGCCGTGTGCTTCATCCATCCCAGCATTTCTCATGATGAAATCTTCATATAAGTTTAATAAACTGGGTGACAATAGACAGCCTTGAAGTACTCCTTCCCCAATTTGGAACCAGTCCTTTGTTCCATGTCTGGTTCTAACTGTTTCTTCTTGACCTGCATCCAGGTTTCTTAGGAAGCAGGTCAGGTGGTCTAATAGTCTCATCTCTTAAGAATTTGCCACAGTTTGTTTTGATCCACACATTCAAAAGCTTACAACAATACATTTTTAATGTATTTATTTTTTAATTGAAGGGTAATTGCTTTACAGAATTTTATTATTTCTTGTCAAACCTCATCATGAATCATCCATAGGTTACATATGTCCCCTCCCTCCTGAACCTCCCTCCCATCTCCCTTCCCATCCCACCCCTCTAGGTTGATACAGAGCCCCTGTTTGAATTCCCTGAGACAACAAATTCGCTATCTATCATGTATCTGGTAATGTAAGTTTCCATGTTATTCTCTCCATACGTCTCACCCTCTCCACATGTCCATAAGTCTGTTCTCTTATGTCTGTTTCTCCATCCAGTTCAGTTTAGTCGCTCAGTCGAGTCCAACTCTTTGTGACCCCATGAATCGCAGCACGCCAGGCTTCCCTGTCCATCACCAACTCCCATACTCACGTCCATCGAGTCAGTGATGCCATCCAGCCATCTCATCCTGTATTATCCCCTTCTCCTCCTGCCCCCAATCCTTCCCAGCATCAAGGTCTTTTCCAATGAGTCAACTCTTCACATGAGGTGGCCAAAGTACTGGAGTTTCAGCTTTAGCATCATTCCTTCCAAAGAAATCCCAGGGTTGATCTCCTTCAGAATGGACTGGTTGGATCTCCTTGCAGTCCAAGGGACTCTCAAGAGTCTTCTCCAACACCACAGTTCAAAAGCATCAATTCTTCGGCGCTCAGCCTTCTTCACAGTCCAACTCTCACATCCATACATGACCACTGGAAAAACCATAGCCTTGACTAGACCTTTGTTAGCAAAGTAATGTCTCTGCTTTTGAATATGCTGTCTAGGTTGGTCATAACTTTTCTTCCAAGGAGTAAGCGTCTTTTAATTTCATGGCTGCACTCACCATCTACAGTGATTTTGGAGCCCCAAAAATAAAGTCTGACACTGTTTCCACTGTTTCCCCATCTATTTCCCATGAAGTGATGGGACCGGATGCCATGATCTTCGTTTTCTGAATGTTGAGCTTTAAGCCAACTTTTTCACTCTCCTCTTTCACTTTCATCAAGAGGCTTTTGAGTTCCTCTTCACTTTCTGCCATAAGGATGGTGTCATCTGAATTGCTGCCCTGCAAATAAATTCTTCAGTATCATCTTTCTAGAGTCCATATATATGCATTAGTATACAATATTTATCTTTCTCTTTCTGACTTACCTCACTGTATAATAGGCTCTAGATTCATCCACCTCATTAGAACTGACTCAAATGCACTCCCTTTATGGCTGAGTAATATTCTACTGTGTTTATGTACCACAACTTCTTTATCCATTCATTTGTCAATGGACATCTAGGTTCCTTCCATGTTCTAGCTTTAATAAATAGTGCTCCTGTGAACACTGGGGTACATGTGTATTTTTCAATTTTGGTTTCCCCAGGGTGTATGCCTAGGAGTGGGATTGCTGGGTCATATGGTGGTTTTATTTCTAGGTTTTTAAGGAATCTCCATACCATCTTCCACAGTGGCTGTATTGATTTACATTCTCACCAACAGTGCAAGAGGGTTCCCTTTCCTCTACAGCCTCTCCAGCATTTATTGTTTGTAGACTTTTGATGATGGCCGTTCTGACCAGTGTGAGGTGATATCTCTGTTTGCATTTCTCTAATAATGAGCCATGTTGAACGTCTTTTCTTGTGTTTATTCACCATCTGTATGTATTCTTTGGAGAAATGTCTATTTAGGTTATTTTCCCCAGTTTTTAATTGGATTGTTTGCTTTTCTCATATTGAGTTGTATGAGCTGCCTGTATATTTTGGAAATTAATCCTTTGTCAGTTGTTTCATTTGCTCTTATTTTCTCCCATTCTAAGGATCCTCTTTTCACCTTGTTTATAGTTTCCTTTGCTGCACAAAGCTTTTAAGCTTAATTAGGTCCCACTTGTTTACTTCTGTTTTTATTTTCATTACTCTAAGAGGTGGGTCATAGAGGATCTTGCTTTGACTTAAAGACAATACAAATTTATTGTTCCATAGGTCAGAAGATATGGGTCTCATTTAGATAAAATTGAGGTGTTAGTAGGACTGATTTGAGCTTCGTTCTGTAAGTTTTAGGGGTGGAATCATTCCCTTGCCTTTTCCAACTTCAAGAAACCACCCACACTGCTTAGCGCATGGGTGCTTACCCCTACCTTCAAAGCCAGCAATGGCTGCTGCTGCTGCTAAGTCACTTCAGTTGTGTCTGACTCTGTGAGACCCCCTAGGCGGCAGCCCACCAGGGCCCCCGTCCCTGGGATTCTCCAAGCAAAAACCCTAGAGTGGGTTGCCATTTCCTTCTCCAATGCATGAAAGTGAAAAGTCAAAGTGAAGTCGCTCAGTCGTGTCTGACCCTCAGTGACCCCATGGACTGCAGCCTACCAGGCTTCTCCATCCATGGGATTTTCCAGGCAAGAGTACTGGAGTGGGGTACCATTGCCTTCTCCACTCAGTAATGGCTAGTTGAATCCATTTCACATTTGCATCTATCTGATTTTTTTTCTTCCTCTTCTTCCACTTTTAAGGATTCATACATTCAGATTGGGACAATTTGCCAAATTTAAGATACTCCCCCTATTTTAAGGTCAACTTCTTAGCGACTGTAATTACATGTGCAACCTTAATCCCATTTTTTCATGTAACATGCTTTTGAACTGTGGTGTTGGAGAAGACTCTTGAGAGTCCCTTGGACTGCAAGAAGATCCAACCAGTCCATTCTGAAGGTATCTTACTTGGGTGTCTCTTACCTTGGGTGTGGGGTGTCTCTTCACCGCTGCTCCAGCAAAGCACAGCCGCTGCTCCTTACCTTGGATGAGGGCTATCTCCTTACCACCGCCCTTCCTGACCTTCAACATGGGATAGCTCCTCTAGGCCCTCCTGCAACTACGCAGCCACCGCTCCTCGGGTTGAACACTATATTTTGCTATTATTACATTCAAGATGTCCTTCCTCTGGATCTCAGCCTTCCATACTATTCCCTCCTTCTCTTTACATGAAATATCTTTCTTCCTGAGATTGCTGGTGTTTTTACCCTGCTCAATTTGGATTCTGCTTCTGAAATTTTTTCTTCAGAGAAGTCTTAGTTTACTGAAGTGAAAGTGAAGTTGCTCAGTTGTGTCCGACTCCTTGCAACCCCATGGACTGTAGCCTACCAGGCTCCTCTGTCTATGTCCATACTATTCCCTCCTTCTCTTTACATGAAATATCTTTCTTCCTGAGATTGCTGGTGTTTTTACCCTGCTCAATTTGGATTCTGCTTCTGAAATTTTTTCTTCAGAGAAGTCTTAGTTTACTGAAGTGAAAGTGAAGTTGCTCAGTTGTGTCCGACTCCTTGCAACCCCATGGACTGTAGCCTACCAGGCTCCTCTGTCTATGGGATTTTCCAGGCAAGAGTACTGGAATGGGTTGCCATTTCCTTCTCTAGAAGATCTTCCCAACCCAGGGACTGATCCTGGGTCTCCCACATTTTAGGCAAACGCTTTACTGTCTGAGCCACCAGGGAGGTCCCTCGTTTTCTAACAGCATGTACTTATTGTGTATTTCTGAGATCTTCAAGGGTATACGCTACTTCTAGCTGTCCTTTTGCAGGATTTTTTCAAGTTCTGCAGATTATTCTCAGATTCTACTGCTCAGCATCCTGCTTAGTACTAGGCCTTCTCAGTTTGGAAATCAGAATCTGATGGCAGTTTCTGGGTCCTTTGGCTTGTAGGCACCATCAATTTTCTTTTCTCTTCACCTCTCCAGTTCTGCATCCTGTTGCTATCTCATGATTTGTGCTATGTTCACCCACTTTCCAGGGCCATTTCAATTTGGATTCTGCTTCTGAAATTTTTTCTTCAGAGAAGTCTTAGTTTACTGAAGTGAAAGTGAAGTCGCTCAGTTGTGTCCGACTCCTTGCAACCCCATGGACTGTAGCCTACCAGGCTCCTCTGTCTATGAGATTTTCCAGGCAAGAGTACTTGAATGGGTTGCCATTTCCTTCTCTAGAAGATCTTCCCAACCCAGGGACTGATCCTGGGTCTCCCAGATTTTAGGCAAACGCTTTACCGTCTGAGCCGCCAGGGAGGTCCCTCGTTTTCTAACAGCATGTACTTATTGCATATTTCTGAGATCTTCAAGGGTATACGCTACTTCTAGCTGTCCTTTTGCAGGATTTTTTCATGTTCTGCAGATTATTCTCAGATTCTACTGCTCAGCATCCTGCTTAGTACTAGGCCTTCTCCGTTTGGAAATCAGAATCTGATGGCAGTTTCTGGGTCCTTTGGCTTGTAGGCACCATCAATTTCCTTTTCTCTTACCTCTCCAGTTCTGCATCCTGTTGCTATCTCATGATTTGTGCTATGTTCACCCACTTTCCAGGGCCATGGGGATTCCTTGATACCCGCTTTTTTGAAGATATCACCTGTCATTGTTTTTTGTTTGGTTGGTTGTCAGTTTTTCTTTCTTCTTCTTTTTTTTTTTTACTAACATTTATTCTTTCACTATCATATGCATTGTTTTTATGAGGGGACTTGGGGAGGTTAATCACTTAAAATACTACATTATTGTCATGTCCTTGCCATCAAAAATACCAGGTGATATTTTAAAAATGTAAACAAAATCATATCAGATCTACTGCTCCCTTCATTTTAGACTTCATCTCCAACCATTCTACTTACCTGTGATGGTTAATTTTCTGTGTCATCT
This sequence comes from Oreotragus oreotragus, assembly GCA_006410675.1. Classification (NCBI taxonomy): domain Eukaryota; kingdom Metazoa; phylum Chordata; class Mammalia; order Artiodactyla; family Bovidae; genus Oreotragus; species Oreotragus oreotragus. The sequence continues at coordinate 8,334 of SJYX01006689.1, read as the reverse complement.
TGAATGGTCCATGGGGTGCCCAGATATTTGGTCAAACATTATTCTAGGTAGTTCTATGAGGGTGTTTTGAGATGAGGTTAAACTTTAAATTGGTAGACTGAATAAAGCTGATTGCCCTCACTAATGAATGGGCCTCACCCCATCAGTTGAAGGCTTGAATAGAACCAAAAGACTAATGTCCACTCTGAATGGAAGAATTCTTCCTCCCCAATAGTCTTTTTTCCTATCTTTGTACTCAAGCTTGAACATCATCTTTTCCTTAGTCTCAAGCCTCCCAACCTTTGGATTAGTGCTACATGATCAGTTCTCCTGGTTCTCAGGCCACTGGACTTGGATTTTCATGTCTTCTTCTCTCTGTTTGTAGTAATAATTCCTATCTCATCACTTTGCTTTATTTTTTTCATAGAACTTATCATCATCAGAAATTATACTATTTTTGATTTGCCTACAGTTGCCTCCTTCACTGGAATGTAAGCATATGGTGGACAGAGGCATTTTATATGTATTGTGAAATGAATTCAGAATTTCTACTAATATCAACATCAGCACTAGAATCCCTGAGACATTTTTGATTTTTCAAAAAGGAATGAGGTAACCCAATAAACAACAGTTTAATCTATAATAAAAGAAGAAATTACTTGTTTTACATAATTTGTTTTCATCTTAACATGAAATTTATGGTTATTCAGGTATTTATATAAGTGATATATATCAGCAACAAAGATTGGTAAAAAAGAATGTTGAACTCCTTACTATTGGGTACTTATGAATTCAGAATTTCTACTAATATCAACATCAGCACTAGAATCCCTGAGACATTTTTGATTTTTCAAAAAGGAATGAGGTAACCCAATAAACAACAGTTTAATCTATAATAAAAGAAGAAATTACTTGTTTTACATAATTTGTTTTCATCTTAACATGAAATTTATGGTTATTCAGGTATTTATATAAGTGATATATATCAGCAACAAAGATTGGTAAAAAAGAATGTTGAACTCCTTACTATTGGGTACTTAACTCTGACATTTCTTTGAAATGCTAATGATTCTTTGAATAACCATCAGATTGGAATTCACGCATATTTAGTTCTGTACCTTGGCATGAAGTATCCACTTGTCAAAAGAGAAGTGTGAAATTAAATGAGACATGTTACAAATATGCTTTGCCTCAGTTTGAAAATTCTTTTCAAAGTATATTTTTAAAATATATAAGCATGTCAAAATAATAATCATTACTGAGTGTCTAATATAATAAATTACTACTACTTTTGTAAAAATGAAGCTCTCTATATTAAAAATTATTGTTGTAATAATAAAAACATATATTAAATATATTCCATGCCATAGGCATTATTCTAACTCCCTTACTTTTATTTTTCATTCATCTTCACAACACTATTAGTTATGTTATATACTCTTACTATCATCATTTCCAGATGTGAAAATACAAACATTGCCAAAACTTATTTTGAAGAATATATTAATTCTTATTTAAAATGGATATAGACTAAAACTATCTATTGTCATGTGGTAAACCAACACAAACTTTGTGGCTTAAATCAACAGCCATTTATTTAGTTCCTGATTTTGTTAACATGTTTTCTTCTGATCTGGGCCAAACTCAGATGACCTTGCCTAATGCAGCTGCTGGCAGATTGGCCTGGAGTTGATTGATCCTGGTCAGACTCACTCACATGTTTGGAAGTTGACTTGCTTTCAACTGAAGTGACATTGTGGCTGGTGTATTAACCGTGCCTTTTTATTTTGGAGGGTTTTTGTTTTTGTTTTTGTTTGATGCCTTAACATCTTGGGACCTTGCTGATCCTGGAGGCACTGTTCTTCCCAGAGCCAGGTAATTCTTAAGTTCAGTTCAGTCGCTCAGTTGTGTCTGACTCTTTGCAACCCCATGAATTGCATCACACCAGGCCTCCCTGTCCATCACCAACTCCCGGAGTTCACTCAAACTCATATCCATTGAGTTGGTGATGCCATCCAGCCATCTCATCCTCTGTTGTCCCCTTCTCCTCATGCCCCCAATCCCTCCCAGCATCAGAGTCTTTTCCAATGAGTCAACTCTTCGCATGAGGTGGCCAAAATACTGGAGTTTCAGCTACAGCATCATTCATTCCAAGGAACACCCAGGACCAATCTCCTTCAGAATGGACTGGTTGGATCTCCTTGCAGTCCAAGGAACTCTCAAGAGTCTTCTCCAAGACCACAGTTCAAAAGCATCGATTCTTCGGTGCTCAACTTTCTTCACAGTCCAACTCTCACGTCCATACATGACTACTAGAAAAACCATAGCCTTGACTAGATGGACATTTGTTGGCAAAGGAACATCTCTGCTTGTCAATATGCTATCTAGGTTGGTCATAATTTTCCTTCCAAGGAGTAAGTGTCTTTTAATTTCCTAGCTACAATCACCATCCGCAGTGATTTTGGAGCCCCCCAAAATAAAGTCTGACACTGTTTCCACTGTTTCCCCATCTATTTCCCATGAAGTGATGGGACCGGATGCCATGATCTTACTTTCCTGAAGGTTGAGCTTTAGGCCAACTTTTTCACTCTCCTCTTTCACTTTCATCAAGAGGCTTTTTAGTTTCTCTTCACTTCCTGCCATAAAGGTGGTGCCATCTGCATATCTGAGGTTATTGATATTTCTCCCGGCAATCTTGATTCCAGCTTGTACTTCTTCCAGCCCAGCATTTCTCATGATGTATTCTGCATATAAGTTAAATAAGCAAGGAGACAATATACAGCCTTGATGTACTCCTTTTCCTATTTGGAACCAGTCTGTTGTTCCATGTCCAGTTCTAACTGTTGCTTCCTGACCTGCGTACAGATTTCTCAAGAGGCAGGTTAGGTGGTCTGGTATTCCCATCTCTCTCAGAATTTTCCACAGTTTATTGTGATCCACACAGTCAAAGGCTTTGGCATAGTCAATAAAGCAAAAAAAAAAATGTATTTTTTGAACTCTCTTGCTTTTTTCATGATCCAGCGGATGTTGGCAATTTGATCTCTGGTTCCTCTGCCTTTAATTTCACTAATTTTGACTCCTTTTTCCTCCATTATTCCAGGCATCCAGTTCAGTTCAGTTCAATTCAGTCGCTCATTCATGTCCTACTCTTTGTGACCCTATCAACAACAGCACACCAGGCTTCCCGGCCTATCACCAACTCCCGGAGCTTGCTGAAACTCATATCCATCGAGTCAGGGATGCCATCTAGCCATCTCATCCTCTGTCCTCCCCTTCTCCTCCCACCTCCAATCTTTCCCAGCATCAGGGTCTTTTCAAATGAGTCAGTTCTTCGCATCAGATGGCCAAAGTACTGGAGTTTCAGCTTCAGCATCAGTCCTTCCAATGAATATTCAGGACTGATTTCCTTTAGGATTGACTGGTTGGATCTCCTTGCAGTCCAAGGACTCTCAAGAGTCTTCTTCAACACCATGATTCAAAAGCATCAGTTCTTTGGTGCTCAGATTTCTTTATAGTCCAACTCTCACATCCATGCATGACTACTGGAAAAATCATAGCTTTGACTAGATGGACCTTTGTTGGCAAAGTAATATCTCTGCTTTTTAATATGCTGTCTAGGTTGGTTATAGCTTTTCTTCCAAGGAGTGAGTGTCTTTTGATTTCATGGCTGCAGTCACCATCTGCAGTGATTTTGGAGCCCAATAAAATAAAGTCTCTCACTGTTTTCATTGTTTTCCCATCTATTTGGCATGAAGTGATGGGACCAGATGCCATGATCTTAGTTTTCTGAATGTTGTGTTTTAAGCCACATTTTCACTCTCCTCTTTCACTAAGAGGCTCTTGAGCTCTTCTTTGCTTACTGCCATTAGGTGGTGTCATCTACATAATTGAGGTTGTTGATATTTCTCCCAGCAATCTTTCTTCCAGCTTTTGCTTCATCCAGCCTGGCATTTCACATGATGTACTCTGCATATAAGTTAAATAAGCAGAGTGACAATATACATTCTTGGCATACTCCTTTCCAGATTTGGAACAAGTCTGTCGTTCTTTGTCTAGTTATAACTGTTGCTTTTTGACCTGCATACAGATTTCTCAGGATATCCAACCAATCATCATCTTCCATTGGTTTATTCTTCAAAATGCTTCTTGTAGTCCATCCTCCTATCAGTCTTTTATTCCTATGTTCTACCTGCAGTTTCACCATTTTCACATTGCCACCAGCATTATAGGAGAATTTCTGTGTATAACTATTATACATTTTTTTGATTATAGCCTTCCTAGTGGCTATAATCAAAAGCAATGGCAATGGCACTCCACTCCAGTACTCTTGCCTGGAAAATCCCATAAATGGAGGAGCCTGGTAGGCTACAGTCCATGGGGTCGCTAAGAGTCGGACATGACTGAACGACTTCACTTTCATTTCTCACTTTCATGCATTGGAGAAGGAAATGGCAACCCACTCCAGTATTCTTGCTTGGAGAATCCCAAGGATGGAGGAGCCTGGTGGGCTGCCGTCTGTGGGGTTGCACAGAGTCGGACATGACTGTAGCAACTTAGCAGCAGCAGCAGCAGCAGCAGTGTGTGTGATGTAATATCTCATTGTCATTTTTGAATTGTATTTCCCTAATGATTAGTGAAATTAGAAGATAATTGCTTCTTGGCAGGAAAGCTATGACAAAGCCTAGACAGTGTTTTAAAAAGGGGAGACATCACTTTGTGACATAGGTCCACATAGTCAAAGCTATGGTTTTTCCAGTAGTCATATATGGATGTGAGAGTTTGACCATAAAGAAGGCTGAGCACCAAAGAATTGATGCTTTTGAACTGTGGTGCTGGATAAGACTCTTGAGAATCCGCTGGAAAGCAAGGAGATCAAACCAGTCAATCTTCATGGAAATCAACACTGAATACTCTTTGGAAGGACTGATGCTGTAGCTGAAGCTCCAATACTTTGGCCACCTGATGAGAGCAGCTTCTTTGGAAAAGACCTTGATGCTGAGAAAGATTGAAGGTAGAAGGAGAAGAGGGTGACAGAGGATGACATGTTTGAATGGCATCACCGATTCAATGGCCATGAATTTTGGCAAAGTCTGGTAGATGGTGATGAACAGGGAAACCTGAAGTGCTGCAACCCATGGGGTTGTGAAGAGCCAGACATGGCTTGATGACTGAACAACAACAATGACAATAATGATAACAAGGTTGAACATCATTTCCTGTGTGTTAACCATTTGTTTACCTTTCATTTCTCTCTCTGAGTCCTTCTCATCACGCTTTATTCCCACCACACCAATGGAACTGCTTTGGTTCAGGTCACTAGGAAACTTCATTAAACAGTCATTAAATCTAATAGACAACCTGTTTCATCTCCCTTCAATCTCAGCAGCAGTGGAGTTGTCTTTGCTTGAATCCCTGCATCACCTTGCATTCAACAATCACAATCATTTCTCTCACACTCAGTGGTAGCTCCCTAGTTGCCTTGACTAGTTTATTTCTTATCTCTTCAATCTCTAAACTCTGGAATATCCCAGGGGTCAGACACAGACCATCCATATAATTTTTCTTCACTATCTATACTCACTATTTTCTTTTGTTATGGCCAAGTAATAATCACCGAACCTGTGACTATGTAAACTTATGAGGCAAAAATGCCTTGCAGATGTGATCAAGGTTAAGGTCCTTGGGATTGGGAGATTATCCTAAATTATCCAGGTGGTTCTATTTTAATTATGGAAGTTCAAAAAAGTGGAAGAATAAGAGGTATAAAAGTGAATCAGAGAGAGATGAGATGAAAATTTAACATGCTATTTCTGTATTTGAAGATGGAGTAAGAGGAACAGAAGTTCAGGACATGTGATGGTCTCTAGAAGCTAAGAAAGCCTACAACCAAATGAAAATGAAAATGTCAGCCTTACAACTGGCAAGAACTCAATTCAGGCAATAACAAGAATATGTATACATGGGGTCAGTTTATGTTGATGTATAGAAAAACCCATCACAATATTGTAAAGTAATTATCCTTCAATAAAATAAATAGATTAATTTTAAAAAATTACCTCACAATAGAAAAGTTTTGAGACAGTTGAAAAAGAATAAGCAGAAAATGGATTCTCATGCTGAGACTCTAGAAAGGATTCCAGCTTGTGAATACCTCAATTTAATGTGAATGAGACACCAGATTTCAGATTTTCAGAGCTGTGAGATAATAGTTTGTGTTAAGCAGCTAAGTTTGTAGTGATTTCTTATGGCAGTAATAAAAAACCAACATAGATATCATACCATCTCATGATTTTAAACATATTGACTGCTCCAAAAATTCTGGTCTGGATTTCTCCAATGCACTCCACTTTGGAGATTGCAATAAATATTCAACTGTTTACTTGACATCTCCACTTAGATGTATAGGAGACATCCCCAACTTTACATGCCTATGTTATGCAGTTTTCCAATCTCAATAAATGCCATCTTCATATTTCCATTTTTTGGCCACATAACTTTGCTATTATCCTAGATTTTACTGATTTTCTCATAACCTACATTCTATCAGCAAATACTGTTTTCTATCAGTATATCAGTGGCTGGGTTTATATAATCTATCATCTATTTATCTGTCATCTATCTATATTAGTAATATAACTACCTCTTACCACATATCAGATCCAAGATGGCCACCAATTTTCACCTGGAGTAGTTTAGTAGCCTCACAGTCTTCCTGTTTCNGTTTTGGGGGGCTCCGGGTGGAAATGACAGCCGGCGTCACCCCATGGCCGGCTGATTTCCAGACTGCTTTCTCTTTCCTCACACAGGTAATGGAGGAGTTGGCAGATGCTCTGACCTACTGCCATGAAAAGAAGGTGATTCACGGGGATATTAAGCCAGAGAACCTGCTGCTGGGACTCATGGGTGAGGTGAGGATCGCAGACTTTGGCTGGTCTGTGCACATACCTTCTCTAAGGTAGCACAGGTGGTGGTACCCTGGGTGCCAGTTAAGAATGATCCAATTTAATTCATTTCACATGTAAGACCCAGCTACAAACCTGGGTTTGTATTTCAATGCTGCCTTTCGAAATGCATATTTTAACAAGTACTTGTAGACTGAAAGAACATGGCTTAACTTTATCTTCTATTTTTTAATGTTTCCATAAAATTTTGCCAATAAGTTTCTGAGTAAGTACATTAAGAATGATTGTGCCATAATTCCAGGAATTTTACTCTATCAGTAAACTATAATTAATTAACCTTGTCCCTCTTGGTGGACCGTCAGTTTGTTCCAAACTTCCTGGATCATGAGCTAAATAATTGTAGGAAGAATCTCAGAATATGGGATTGTTGGTCCCCGGACTTGCCTTCTTAACCTTAATTCATAGGAAAACTTGGTGTTTCCAAGTTCCTGTGCTTGAGGGGATTGCCCAGGACTGGATGCTGGGGAAGGACAGTGTCCCTTCTACTGAGCCTCCGCTTAATGTTCCTTTCTCTAGGAGAAAGACAATGTGTGGGACGCTGGACTGCTTGCCCCCAGAAATGATTGAGGGGAGAATATACAATGAGAAGGTAGATCTATGGTGCCTGGGGGTGCCCTGCTACGAGCCGCTGGTGGGAAATCTGCCCTTTGAGAGTGCCTCCCGTAGTGAGACCTACAGATGCATCCTCAAGGTGGGATGGCCACACTCTGGGCAATCACGCGGGAGCTGGGAGCCTGGGGCACACACCAAGGTGGTCTACTAGGATCCTGGCCAGTGCCTTGAATGGACCAAGGAAAGTAACCACACTTCTCTTTCTTCTCTGGCCTCATCAGGTAGATGTAAGATTTCCTGCATCAATACCTTTGGGGGCTTGAGACCTGCTCTCCAGGTTTCTCAGATACCAGCCCTCGGAGTGGCTGCTCTTGGCCCAGGTCTTGAAGCACCCATGGGCCCGGGCTCACTCTCGGAGGGTGCCGCCCCCAGCTGCTCAAATGGCTTCTTTAGCCCTGTCCACCCCTATGCTTTTGTGATTGCGTGTGGAATACCCTGGCTCTGGTATCTCATCTGTCTTCTGTTTCTTTGCTTGTAAGATGCATCATGCTAGTTAATAAGAGCTTCCCTTGTGGCTCAGCTTGTAAAGAATCCGCCTGCAATGCGGGAGACCCGGGTTCGATCCCTAGGCTGGGAAGATTCCCTGGAGAAAGGAAAGGCTACTCACTCCAGCATTCTGACCTGGAGAATTCCACAGACTGTATAGTCCATGGGATTGCAAAGAGTCGGACATGACTGAGTGACTTTTAGCCTTAATAAAGTCCAAATCATTTTATTTATTTTTGGCTGTGCTGGGTCATTGTTGCTTAGGATAGGCTTTCTCTAGTTTCCACCAAGCAGG
>SJYX01006688.1:0-10159 GCA_006410675.1 Oreotragus oreotragus | reverse complement strand
GTGATCCACCATTATCAATACACTGGTGCTTCTCCCTCACAATATCGCTATACCATCATAGGACCGTGACCTTAGGAGCAGCAGACAAAAAAGGAGACAAATCAATCTTAGCACCTGTGTGCACTGACTTGGTTTTGTGGTTGAAACTGAAAATGGACTACTGCTGCACTTCAGCTTAACCCAAGTGTGATTTGAAAGACACTTGTGTGGAAATATCCTTGTAATGGGGCAATTCACACTGTGTGGCTCTCACCTTCCATGCTGCATGGGAAGAAAAGTGGCCTGATATAAGGATGTATATGGGTTCATGAGTATCTTGGATGTGTCAGGAAGAACAAGCTTAGTACTCAGGTAATCCACTGATGGGCTTCCCCGGTGGCGCAGTAGGAAAGACTTTGCCTGCCAGTGCAAGAGATGCAGGTTTGAGTTCTGGGTTGGGAAGATCAACTGGAGGAGGAAATGACAACCTACTCCAGTCTTCTTGACTGGAAAATCATGTGAACAGAGGAGCCTGGTGGGCTACAGTCCATAGAGTTGCAAAGAGTTGGGCACAACTGAGCACACACACATGCATGATTTACTGATACATCAGTTTGCAATCCTCTGCTTAATTTAATGATAAATAGACGACAAGTTCAGCATCTTTAGCTTGAAAAGAGCATGATGATCATGGGCTTATTTTTTATATTACACTTCATTTTATTTTATTTTGTCATATTTCTTTTTTTCTCTGGGCCACACTGTGCAGCTTGTGGTATCTTAGTTCCTCAACCAAGGAGTGGACCCAGGCCCTTGGCAGTGAGAGTGTGGAGTCCTAACCACTGGACTGCCAGGTGGTTGTGGTGTTGGTTACTCAGCCGTATCTGACTCTTTGTGACCCCATGGACTACAGCCCATGGATTCCTCTGTCCATGGAATTCTCCAGGCAAGAATACTAGAGTGACTTGTCATTCCCTTCTCCAGGGGATCTTCCTGACCCAGTGATCAAACACAGGTCTTCCACATTGTAGGCAGACACCTTACCATCTGAGCCAACAGGGAAGTCCTTTGAACTTCCAGGGAATTCCCCAGACTTAATTTTATAATTTTTCCCAGGAAAAGGCTGACCACAATACTGGTGGGATTTTCCCAGATGGGGTAAACCGACAAAAGTGCATGCTTCCAAGTGACCCATGGATTGGGCTGTAGTGAATACAATGGTACACCACTGAGATCCTCCTTCCAGAAGACTGAGATACCCATTCTTCCAACAGCTGGGAGTGTTGACTGCTGACAACTCACAGATGGGCTCTTCTCCTGGACTCTCAGCCTAAAAAACTGCCTCACCAGTGTCAGTCCTCTTCCTCAGGGACTGTTCACATCAAACGACTAGTCAGTGATAGGGTACAAGTCCTCCGTCAGTCTAGAACAACTTTAAAGGGCCATCACAACTTCATTGCAATATGTAGCACTGGCTGCGATATCACTTGTAACTGTATCCAATTCAGTTTCTCACTCTGCCCTATCCTCCTATCCTCAGTGCTTTAGTGGTCTGTTTGCTAAGAGCCTCCTAAGTTGCGCTAGTGGTAAAGAAGCTGCCTGCCAATTGCAGGTAGACATAAGAGATGTGGATTTGATTCTTGGGTCAGAAAGATGCCCTGGAGAAGGGCATGGCAACCCACTCCAGTAATCTTGCCTGGAGAATCCCATGGACACAGGAGACTGGCAGGTTATAGTCCAGAGGGTTGCAAAGAGTCAGATACAACTGAAGCGACTTAGCAAGCACGCACACGTTGCTAAGTACACCTTTCTGCATGTCATCTTTGTTTTGAGTTCTACTATGGTCTGAATGCTTGTATATCTTCAAAATTCATGGATGGAATTACTAATCCATAATATATTAAGAGGTGATATATTAAGAGATGGGGCCTTTGGGAGGTACTTGGGTTATGTGGGTGGAACCCTCATGAACAGTATTACTGCTTTTGTAATAAAAAGTTGTGGAGACATCTTTTGCCTCCTTTTCCCTGAGAGGACACAAACAGAAGACATCAAATCAGAAAGTAGACCCTCAGGAGCCACCACATTGAACCTGCTGTTGCAGTGATTTTGGACTTCTCAGCCTCCGGAACTGTGAGAAAGAAATCTCTGTTTACCAGTTACCTAGCTTGTGGCATTTTGTTTTAGCATCTTAAACGGATTAAGACAAAATCTACTTCTGGGAAAATCAACTTCTTGCTTCACTAATAATTAACTTTTTCCTACACTCCAGACAAAATTTCCACATGCTATCAGAATAACACATATAGACAACTTCAAGATATCACCCTTCACCACTTAGAAAGTTCTCCTCTTTAGATTGCCCTCATCTATTTCCTGGGCTTCCCAGATGGATTAGCAGGTAAAGAAGCTGCCTGGAATGTGGGAGATGCAAGAGACACAGGTTTGATCTCTGGGTCAGGAATATCCCCTGGAGGAGGAAATGGCAACCCACTCCAATATTCTTGCCTGGAAAATCCCAGGGACAGCGGAGACTGGTAAGCTACAGTCCAAAGTGTTGCAGAGTCAGACACAACTGAGCATGCATGCATCTATTTTCTGTGCTCATTTAATTGTTCATTGCATTTTTTTTCCCTGTAAATTTTTCTTTTCTTTCCTACCTCTTCAGGTACTAATTTTAATTTCAAAGAATTTTTTTAGTATTAACTCACTGTAACAAATACTTTTATTTTCTAAAAATACTTCTTCTCTGTGCCCTTAAAAATACTTGCATCATAAATACAACAATTAATATAGTCTATTTTATACTATTTTGATTTTGTCTACATATTGGGCTAAGGGGGCAGTGCTCTGTGGTTTAAAAACTTGAGGAAATAGTTCTAAAATGCAATTTCCTACATTCAAATGAATGGACCCATGAAAAGATATGCTATGCGTTGCATATACACTAAAAATGGGTTTTGAAGTCAGAAGGATCTAATTGTAAATCAAAACTCTTCCACTTTACGTGAGCAAATTATTCAGTGTCACCAAGCCCAAATTTCCTCCTTCGTCTATGAACACAGCATCTTATTTTAGAGCAGCATTATAAAGATTAAACAATTCACTGAAAGAGCTTAGTATCTTTCTGAGCACATGGGTTCAGTAAGTGATGAGTACTTTCATTAATGAAGGAACACCTTTTTATCTCCTTAGATCCCTAAGCTTGATCTTTGAATAAGGTAGGTGTTCAGTGCATGCTTTTGACATGACTTTTAATGAATATTCTCCAATATTTTTCATAAAGAAAACAGTCAGGATATTAATAATAGGTTTCTACAATGGTATTGAATTTTAAATCTCTGATGAAAAGGATAACAGCAAGGCAAATACTGGGTATGCCCCTGGTGATTTTCAATAGCAACGGCTTTAGAAATGTAAAATCTGGAAATATAGGGCTCTCCATATTTTAATCATGGGATAGTACTTACATTACCCATACCTAATCCTGCTTAATGTTGGCAGGTGATTTAAAGTTTATATTAATCCCAGCAAGTACTATGGAAAACCTATCTCCTCAACTTTGTTTCTTTGAAAATCTATCCCACCAACACATATCATTTTCTTTGTATAAAACAGAAATCCACAGAGATACACATAATCTTCCTATTAATGCAATATTAGTGCAATACTTGAAAAAGAACCTTAACTCTGGACAATGATAATAAAACACAACGTCAAAAAAAAAAAAAGGAAATGTTCCTAGCACATATAAAATATTTAATATGTTTTCTGTAGAAAACTGTATCTGTCAGGGAATTTTAGAAATCTCTACTAATTTAGATGAAAGGCTATTCAAGAACTTTTAAACATATGTGAACTTGCGGGAAATAATGTACTGCTTTTATAATTGCGAATATAAAGTCACTAAAAAACTTAAATAATACAGAAATATTCACACCAAAGTATAGAAGTCCTCTTTTATTTTTTTCAATCCCCTCCCCAGAAGTAACCCCTGTTTACAGTTTGTTGTATATATTTTGTCTTTCCCATGGCTTTAATATGTCCATATTAACTATATTGTATTCATTTTTATACAGGACAGGATGAGTATCTTTCTTTCCATGGAGGCATAGCTGAAATAAGTAAAGTATAGAAGAAAATGTTCCCTAATTAATAAATTATTTCCTAGAACTTTGAATATAGTTAAAACATAAAGCAAGTTGTAGGAACTTCGGGAGGAACAGATATGAGTAGAAATGAGAAATCTCTTTGTAGCTTGGTTTTAACACATTCTTATCATCACTCCTTCAATTGTCCACCTTTTCTTTAATTTTGTCAAGGTTTCAAGAATATAAAATGTGAATTTTCCTTTTAAAAAGTCTGCACTTTTTACTAGAGTTATACAGTTGAAATCTGTATCCTGGCTATGAAAAAGACCTCTTTTGAATTGTCATATATTTAAACTATGGATCTCTCAAAGTCCTTTGCAAATTATTATATAATATTATGGTTAACTGAAAGTAAATAAAAAAAATAAGAAAACAACAGCAATAAAATATTTTAGTTAGTTCCATTTCTTTTGCCATTCTATCCCTTTCTTGGCCATTGCTGTCAATCAAGTATAATTGTGAAATTGCCTTGTAGATGGATATAAATGGAGATGAGTTTGAAACTCATTTTCTTTTTTAGTCTAGTCTGAAAATTCAACTCCATGCCATTTCTTGGACATACAATGGATAACAGCCCTTTATTTAAAGGACATCTGGTCATCAATATAATTTGATTTTCATCTACAGGAGGCTAGATGTGTATGTGTGTGTCTGTGTGTGAGTTCAGACTAATACTGAAGACCTAAGCATATGAATGATCATTAGCAGAAATAGTAAAGGAAGTTAAACAAGGAGATTATAGTAAGAAAATGCAATAATGGGAAACTTGCTTAATGAGGACATCGGTGCCAAACTACATTATTCATAGGACATTCTGATTAGAGACAAACGTAAAATGAAACCTACATTCCTTAGTGGAAGTCTTCATTTACATTTCAAATAGATACTATCACTCCAACCTTTGGCTGAGAAAATGAGCCTTCATACTGAATAACTAAAGACCGCCCCCCCAAGATAATGTGTACCAAATATATTGTTAAGTAATAAATGAAGGAGTCAAGTACATTTTCTTGATTTTGAGAGTTACAATTTATTGTATATCCAGTGCAAGACACCATTAATAAATGTAATAAATTCAAGACCTCTATGCATGAAATTAAATATGACTATAAACAGATTTACATATTTTATCATTTTATTATATTCCAATAGTTCCTTTTCTCATTTTGGGTCAATCAGCTCTACTGATGAAAGCAAAGTGATAATGAGACCTGTTTATGGATTATAGTTTTTCTTATTTTAGGTTTCTTGGCCATAAAAGAGAATCACAAATACTACAAAGTGTAGATGAATTGTCTCAGAACAAATATTCCCAGTGAGTGTGTATGTGTATAGAGCAGTATGTTTATCCCAATCACCTGTGAAAATTTTGCACATTACAGAGTTTCTTTTGGATATAGAATACGACTTGAGACTGATCACTTGGTTGAGAGCTTCCTGCAGGAATCTAGGAAGCAAGAATTGAGAACAATGGTAGAAGCATCTGAGTAAAACTCCAAGCACTAATTATACAATTCTATTACTGAAGAGAATCCATTAAAAGAAAAGATACTAAAGATACTTTTTTGAATGAAATATAAACTTATATACATGGACTTTTGAGTGGAGAATAATTCATTCTTTGTGAAGAAAAAGCAAGGACTGGAAATCATTCTTTGATGGGATACAGAGAAAGAAACAGATACAATATATTTTAAAGTTAAGAAAAAGTAGGCTCTGTTAAACTCTTTGGTATTTGATATCCTTTGGCATATTAGTAACCATTGTAGAACTTTCTTCAGAAGGAAAAAATATATATATATATACTTGAGAAGAAAATATATAAGAAAAGTTTTAAAAATCTTAGGAAATTTATAACTAGCAATGATTAGTGGTATTGATTCTAGACATTGAGAAAAAAAAAAGTCTTAAGAGAATTTGAACTCTAGTCTTGTGCTGGGAAGACTTCCATGATACTTCTGTGGGTGGTTTGAAAGACATGTTAATGCTATCCTTGCCCATTACCCAATCTTTGACCTTTGGTGACATTTAGATGTAGGTGGGTAACAAAGAAATTAGTCTTCACATAAGCCACATATCTTACACAGCATTACATTTCACTAAGGATCCATGCCATCATGAAATACAGATAAAGCAGGAGGATGTGTGGAGTATCCTGTATGGTTCAACTTCTTTCCTGTTAGGGTATACTTTCTGATTGGATATAGATTGGGCTGCTCAAGATGTTTCCAGTTTAGTTCAAAGGAAATTATTTTAAAATGAAGTTGGACTATGAAGCATCTTCATTTCATATCCCAGAGATTTGTATAATTTACATGACATTCTCCAGAGAGTGATGCCTCATAAATCCATAGAGTATAGATTTGTTTATTGTAAGCAATCCCAAACTAGGGTCATGTTACACAAAGCAGTCCATGTATCAGGACTCTCATTGGTCAATACACTAGGAGATCAATTATCAGCACATTTACAAGGAATTAAGTTAGCTGCCTCTTTATTTCTCCAGAAACACTTCCCCAGTAATTGAGAGGAATATTTAATGGCACATCTTTTTTAAAAATTGCTTTCATAGGCTAAATTTTCAGTGAATTCATTTTTGGCATTAATCATAGAGTAATAGATATATTAGCATTTTTTAATATATAATTAGTGGTACTTAGACAATGGCACCCCACTCCAGTACTCTTGCCTGGAAAATCTAATGGACGGAGGAGCCTGGTAGGCTGCAGTCCATGGGGTCCCTAAGAGTTGGACACGACTGAGCTACTTCACTTTCACTTTTTACTTTTATGCATTGGAGAAGGAAATGGCAACCCACTCCAGTGTTCTTGCCTGGAGAATCCCAGGGACAGCAGAGCCTGGTGGGGTGCTGTCTATGGGGTTGCACAGAGTCGGACACGACTGAAGTGACTTAGCAGCAGCAGCTGTGTTACTAAACTTGTTTTACACTGTTGCGTGTTATATACTAGTGCACAGGAAAACTCAGAGGACTCTAATATAGGTAGGATATTGCAAGGAAGTTGAGATGTTTCCAAAAGAGCAACTAGTTGCTGTCCTTCTGAGTTGGAAGGTAGTGTACTGGTGCAATATATTTAAATTTCTCACTGACAGACACTATATATGCAGCAGACTCGGGTGTTTGGCTATCTTTGAAGCTTTCAGAATTGCATCAGGATTGGCATACTTTTGGTGGTAAGACTAGGAAAACTAAATACATCTGTATTGTAGAGTGTCAGCAAATCTGTTAATACGAATATACTGTTTCTTCCTGCCCTACCATCAAAACATGCCTGTTTTGTGCCACATAGCCTTAGTCAGGAGCTCCCATAACAAGGTAATTTGGTTTATTAATATATAATGACAGAAGCAGCTTACTGTTTACATCTTCCAGATAACAATATCTAGAATCTTAGATTACTTAACCTAAGTAATTTAATAAAATTTTTATTTTAGACTATGGACAGATCTATTTTATCCAATCATTTGTTTCTTTTGTATATAATTATTACCCATTCTAACTGGCTACAAGTTGCATTTATCTCCCAGTAAACAAATACTAAATGTTTTCTTGACCAAACAAACTTTGAAAACTGAGACATTTCTCTTCATCTGGGCATTTTGAGTTTTTCTTTTGAAAAAATCATTTATTTTCTCAATCATACAGCAGTTGAGAAAGCTGCTTTCTTATGTTGAAAATAATGCCTATATTTCAGGCAAATTACATTTTAATACTTCAGAGCAAGATATAAATGAAATTGAAATGAATACTTATTCCTGCAGCCATTTCCTAGAACACACAATGCCCACAGCCAAAACTTGATATGAATAATGGTGGTATTAATTATTAGTGCTGCTGTTTTAATTGAGTACAGGGTACAATGGCATTTATTCAAATGTTCATCATCTGCACATAATAATTGTTTGGCAACATGCTACAGTAAGTGACACGATCTCTATTAATTCCTATGGTACTCATTGTTGGCATATGAATCATACTAAATTGTTTCAGTATTCATGTGGGTATAAACTGTAATTCCATGGGAATCCTATTGTAATTTGCCAGAGCATTAATTAATATTACTGTGAAAATATGAGCAGGTAAGTTACAGACAGAAATGAAGTAAGGAAAGCCAGCAACCTAAAGCCCCAAATGATACTATTTTCTATTATGACCATTAGTATTTTTTAGATATGTGAAAGAACTGCCAAGTATAGGAGGTGACCCAATTAATCAACTCATATCTCTCATACCCAGTAGGTTATTGGAGGATCCTCAAAATTAATGCTAATTTCAGGAATTTCATCTCATCAGAAGGCCCTTGCCTCACTAATATTCAAAGGACCTCTGTATTTTAAATGTCTCAGGGAAATATCCATCTTTGTAGTATTCCATCTAAAGGGAGATTTCTTGAGAATAACAGTCACTATTTTGCAGGCATTCAGGTAAATATAGTTAGGTCATATAACTAGTAATGACATATGCAATTACAACTGCATAAAAAAATACAAGATCTAGGTTAAAATGTCAAGTTTTATTGAGTTCATCATAGTGTTGCAAAGGTGCAAAAGATGACAGTAGACATTACTTACCCAAATGGTTATGGCTACATAAGCTTGGNCATCTAAAGGGAGATTTCTTGAGAATAACAGTCACTATTTTGCAGGCATTCAGGTAAATATAGTTAGGTCATATAACTAGTAATGACATATGCAATTACAACTGCATAAAAAAATACAAGATCTAGGTTAAAATGTCAAGTTTTATTGAGTTCATCATAGTGTTGCAAAGGTGCAAAAGATGACAGTAGACATTACTTACCCAAATGGTTATGGCTACATAAGCTTGGTCAGTTGATTAAACTCACTGTGTTTCTGCTGATTCATCTTTTTAATGTGGATCATATAATGTCTACCTATGAGAAGGGGGCTGCATCGAATGATTTCTTATGAGACCAGCCAAATCATCCAATGAAAATCTATGACTTTAGACTAACTTGTCCAGACTACTGCAGCTGACTAGTCTTCTCTCTGTCTTGCGGGCTGACGAGGCTCCTGCTCCCGGGTACACGTGTCTGCGTGTGTGTCTTCCTCTTTTTCTCAGTGTATATGTATGTAAGCATTTGTTGCTGTTGTTGTTCAGTTGCTCAGTCATGTCCCGCTCTTTGTGGCCCCATGGGCTGCAGCACAGCACACCAGGGTTCCCTGTCTTTCACTATCTCCTGGAGTTTGCTCAGACTCGTATCCATTGAGTTGGTGATGCCATCCAACCATTTCATCCTGTCATCTGCTTCTCCTCCTGCTTTCAGTCTTTCCCAGCATCAGAGTCTTTTCCAATGAGTCATCTCTTCACATCAGGTGGCTAAAGTTAGGAGCTTCAGTTTCAGCATCAGCACCCTTCCAGTGAATCTTCAGGGCTATTTTCCATTAGGATTAACTGGTTTGATCTCCTTGCTGTCCAAGGGACTCTCAAAAGTCTTCTCCAGCACCTCAGTTTGAAAGCATCAATTCTTTGGCACTCAGCCTTCTATACGGTCCAAAAAGGGACCATATTATATTTCATATTATTGACATATTTTCCAAAGGTGTAATTTGCAGCAACTTCTTTCATTCACTTTATGCCTAATGAGGACTGCATTCACTCAACCAGGACTATGTTCAGATGTTCAGACAGGTGTCCAGTAACCAGCTTTCTGCCAAAGAAAGTGAAAGTGAAAGTGAAGTCGCTCTGTCATGTCCAATCCTGTGTGACCTCGTAGGCTGTAGACTACCATGGTCCTACATCCGTGGGATTTCTCAGGCAAGACCACTGGAGTGGGCTGCCATTTCCTTCTCCAGAGGATCTTTAAAAAATCTATTTTGTTCTCCTTAGTTTCTTTGTAGTATCTCTCTTTTTTTTATATCCCTCATACATAATATATCTGTAAACTGAAACTGAAGTCTCTCAGTCATGTCCGACTCTCTGTGATCCCATGGACTGTAGCCTACCAGGCTCCTCAGTCCATGGAATTTTCCAGGCAAGAGTACTGGAG